>VSTD030002871.1:0-11403 GCA_008808055.3 Sporobolus alterniflorus
CCTCCATGGAGGTAATAGCCCTACGTCCAGTGGTTTGATATTGAAGATGAACAGGTGTTACAAAGGGGTGAGCAAAGAGCTCAAGAAGTTCATGTGGTGAAGGGGGAAATGGATCTCGTGCCCCCTGCCTGAAGGGTAGGGGGTCTTTTATAGGCTGAGTGATAGCCAGATAACTATAAACTAGTTACTTTTGCATTTGGGAGTAATTTACATGGCCAATGGGTCCCCAAACTGGGAAGGTCGGTTCATAGTAGATGGTAGAGCTTCTATGGTGTTCTTCTGGGCTCCCGGGTGTTCTTCTTGGATCTCGGGCGTTCTAGGCGTTGAGGTGGATGGTGCCTAGGATGATTCTTGGAGATGTTGCTTCACGGTGTTGCTCTACTTGGCTGCTAAGCCTGCCCACATGGAGGTTGATGTGGATGGGCTAGCCTGCTGCCAGCACTATCCTATGGCCTGCGGTCGTTAGACGAGGGGACAAGGCCTCCTGCCAAGCGTTGTCTTATCCTGTTATTGCAGTGGGGTGGTCACGCCTTAACAGGGGATGCGAAGCCCCTAGGCTTGGATATTTCCTGGAGTATTGACCGTGTGGATACTTGTGTTACCGAACCTTACATGGAGTAAATCGTCTTTTATTAGGGGCACACTTATCCTTTGTCAGAGCCATCATGGCGCTTAGGCATGTATCCCTAGTCTAGCTACTATGTCAGGTGGCAATGGGATGGTTTCAGCACTCGAGTACTTGCTATTAAGTGCGTGTAGGCTCCTGTGTTTACGTCCCATTGTGCCAGGCGATAAGTCCACCGTTTCCTGAAGCCTCGGGGCCGATAACGCTTATTTGTAACTGAGAGCCCCCAGGCATATTTGGCCAGAGGCCTAGGTGTCACCCCGGGTCGAGGAGGGAGGCGGGACAGTCAGACAGGTGGCGAAATCATGCTTGCCCGCACCCATCGTAGGGTGGAAAAAGCGTAAGCATGGATTACTCCTGGGATTAGTTCTTTTTAAGTTGGTGGCCCCTCCTCTTCAGCCTGTAGTGGTGGGGCTTTATCCAGCACAGGGTGTATGGTTCTCCAGTCATTTGCCACTGGAGGGAACTGGTCATATCCAGAATCTTGGGCTATAACCGGTGACCCACGGTACCTGGTGTACTTGACCCCAACAGTAGCCCCTGTGCCCTCCGTTGAGCGGGTGGCCGGAGCCAGTCACTCGACGGTGGGTAAAACAGGTACTCATATGTTACTATGGGCACTTCCATGGGATTTGGCGGCAAGATGGTGGAGCTAAAACCTCCATGATCTTGACTAGGAATCCTGTGGTGGTGCCCACCGTGTAGAACCTGAGGATGCGTCTGAGGTAAAAAGCTCAGGATGTCACACCCCAAAATTCTGAATTATTGGAATGCGACTAAATTTCACTAAATTTTAAAACTTTTTCTCAATAGATTAAAATTTGCCTTTAGGTTATAAAGGAGAAATCAATTCATTTAAGGAAAAGTCTATTTTCTAAATTATTAAATTAAATTAGACTTTATATATAAATGTTTGTTGCATTCATGCCGCCATGTATTTATGTTTGTACTAATGTAATGCTTTAGATCTATAGTGCAAGTAGAAATCATTTGCTTTCGTCAAAATTTGATTAAGATTTGAATTCATTCAAACAGGAATCTGAAAAGAAGCTTCAAAAAGCCTTATTTCTAAAATCTTTGTGATTTAAATTTGGAATTGAATTTCAAAATCATTTTGTTTCAAAAGTCCCAAAATCCAAAAGCTTGATTTTCAAAAAGATTCAAATTTTGTTTTGAATTTTCAAAACTCATTTCGGTTTATTCTAAAAATCTATTCGTTTAAAGCCCTTGGTTTAAAATTGAATATTTAAACCAATTCCCAAATTTTCAGATTTCAAAAGTCCTCAAAAAGTTGATTTGATTATATTCTATTTTTAATCCAATTCAAATTCAGTTTTAAAATATTTAAATCTTTTTTATTTGAATCTCTATTTCGTTAAACCAAAATAAAAAAACAGTTCTGGCAGCCCGAAAGCATTTCGGTCCAATTGCTCCTTGGCAGCCCACCCTTTCCTCCTTTGTTTTGAGCTGCAGCAATCCAGCCCAAAGGAACTTTTGGCCCACCCGGCCTGCGAATCCCGTCGTCCCCAACCTCGCTCCCGAGCGATGCTGCACCGCCGCCTCTAGCTTTCACGCTGCTGTGCGCCTCCCCGTTTCCCGCTGGTCGCCTCCACGCGAGGACATGAAGCCGAGTCGACGATGCCTCTTTTCCACTACTTGAACCGACGCCGCCCGTTCACCTTCTTCACCGAGCCGAAACGGATGACTTGAAGACCCACCGCCGGCTGCCACCATTGATCTCCCTCGTCTCCTTGCTTCTCGCCGTCCCCTCCCTATAAAAGGCTCCCTAGAGAACCGTCTCCATGCCCCACCTCCGATTTTTGCCTCATTTCATTCCATTCGCGCCTGAGTCACCGCCTCAACGAGCTCCCAGCGTCGCCGCCTCTGTCCATCGTTGTCAGGCCGCCACAGCCGCCGAGCCACTCGTGGTTGCCTCCGGTAAGGACCCCGCCACCCTCCTCTTCCTCCCCGTAGACCCGTGGTGAAGAATGGTGCGGCGCAGCGGCCTTGTGACCGAGCGCCGGCGAGCGCGCTGTCGTCCCCATGGCCGAGTCCACGATGGACCGATCGACATTCTGGTCCATGACCCGTGCACCTGGTCTACTAAATTTTCAATAGAGAAACAATTCATAATTTCTGTTAAATCCCGGTAGTTTTGCAGCAAGCCCCCCTGAGCTTTATCTCAATTGAAGTCTAGTCCTTGAGCTATTTTAAATCACTGAACCAGCCCTGTAGTTTTTCAGTTAGGCCCCTGTTTTAGTATATTTGAGCCCTAACCTTTAAACCCTTATATCTTTTGAACCGTAGATTCAATTTGGGTTATTCTTGTGCTCAAATGTTCATAGCAATAAGTAGATCATTTTAGGACTGCTTGTTTAGCACCGAGAAAATGCTTGATATACTGTTTATTTATTGAACTGCAGTTTGTATTTCTGGTTCACCATTAATCAGTCGCGCCAACGTTAGATAATCTCCAAGACCTGTAATAGGAAGACTTTGAGCAGTTCAAGCAGCAAGACAAGTGAATCATTGATCAATAGCACCTATTACTTCTTTCTCGCTCCATTTACTTATTATTTTCTGCATAAAATGATGAGTTCTAGTATGTTTACCTTTTGCATTATTTCATGTGATCTTAGATTGAGGATTTGTGTTTAGTTTTGCTTAGCCCTGCAATCATAGCCTTATTGTCGAGTCATTAATCTTGATTTAAGATGAGTCTTTGTTCAAGTCATCCATCTTGTGAGATGTTGAGCTGACTTGTAGTTGTTATCTTGTGAGATAAGGAGTTCTGTTGAGTCCTTGTTCAAGTCTTCCATCTTGTGATATGTTGAAATGACTTGTGGTCTGTTATGTTGTGAGATAACGAGTTGTTGTAGTCTTCCATCTTGCGAGATGTTGAGCTATCTTATGTCCTGTTATCTTGCGAGATAATGAGCTATGCGTAGCTCTGGTCTTCCATCCTGCGAGATGTGAATTGACACGTAGTCTTTCATCCTGCGGGATGATGGTGGTGTTTTGGTCATAGATAGATGTCGTGATTTGAGCAAGGTATGGTATGGTGGGGAAGGCTGCGATCTTCATGGCTTGTGGTTAGTCTTGCTCGAATCAGCTAAGGACCTGTTCTTAGGAGTCGACCCCCCAGGACAACCTATGTCACCAAGTGTCTGGTATGGAATAGCTTGCTTACTAATTATGAATACTTTGGGAAGTGTGTCTGACTTGGTCGAGTGGAGAGGTACTGCGAATACCTCATTGATTCTGCCTGGTGCAAGAGGGGCCATTGCGATGGGAAACCTCAGTAATGCTACGGTACTGTGAATACCCTAGCAAAGTCAGATGTCCTACCTACAGTAGACATTTATAACAGTATGTAGTGATCTTCTTGCCTCACACCAAAGGAAGTGTGATTATGCTTGGTAGACATGGCAACATGGAGGTTCTCTAGTCACTTAATGGTGATGAAATCACTACGCTTGGATACAGGGCATAATCCTCTACAGAATGTCAAACTGTCATGATAGTCGTGTTCCCGGTCAAGAGCGGTTTGGGATCCTCTCTAGATTAGACTGTATTGGTTTGGGTTTAGTTTGGTCTATTGGTCAGGTCTGGGATGAGTCCCTGTGTTCTTGGTCAAGGTTGTGAGGCAACCACTTGGATCGTGTGGTTTGCGTGGCAACCCTTGATCCCATCACCTTTAATGAACTAATTTGTGGGTTGAGTTTTAGAATCAACTCACTTAGTAAATATGTTGTTAATGTTAATGAACCTTACGTGTAGGGTGTTTTCTATAAGATAAACTTTAGTTTTGTTTAGAGCTTGCATATATTATTATGTTTTTTTCTTCATTTGCTGAGTAGCAATCATAAGTCTACTCACCATTGCTGTAACACTGCTCAGAAGCTGGAGATGATATGCACTTCTTCGATGAAGATTTTTACTAGATGCTTGCATTACCCCCAGTCGATTGCCTGTGTGGTTGGTGTATTCCGCAGCTGCTCAATGAGAGAGTCGATATAGTCTTTTCTGTAAAGACAATATTCATGTAATAAAGTTTATATAATAAAGGCATTAGTTTTCTGTGTTCACATTTTGGCCGTATGTATAACAACTTAATCATAGGCATACATACGATGAGCATCTGATTTTGATCTTAAAACCGGGTGTGACAGTGAATTATAGCGGCTAACTCTAAATCATGAGTTGGATAGTGTACTTCATGCTTCCTCAAATATCGTGAAGCATACGCTACCACGTGACCAACTTGCAAGAGCACATATCCCAACCCTTGTCCTGACGTATTGTAGTAGATTGAGAATGGCTTCTCTATATCAGGCATCACTAACACCGGAGCGATTGTTAGTCACTTCTTCAACTCCTGGAAACTAGCTTCATAGGCGGGCATCCACTTAAACTCCTTATCCTTCTTGAGCAACTCGGTCATAGGCTTAGTTATCTTCGAGAATCCTTCGATAAACCTCTGGTAATAACCAGCCAATCCATGGAAACTCCGAAAATCACCGACACTCGTAGGCGCATTTCATCTCAACACGTCATGAATCTTGCTTGGATCCACAGATATTCCTCCCTTCAAGATGATGTGATCTGAGAAGGCGACTTGCTTCAACCAGAACTCACACTTGCTCAACTTGGCACACAACCTATGATCTCGAAGCTTCTGCAAAACTAAACAGAGATGTTCTTCATGCTCTTCTTCACTCCTTGAGTAGACAAATATATTGTTGATGAACACCATGACAAACTTGTCCAAATCCTCCATGAAAACCTTGTTCATTAGATACATAAAGTAGGCCGGTGCATTAGTCAATCCAAAAGACATCACCGTATACTCATACAGATCATACCTCAAAATGAATGCAGTTTTCGGTATGTCACACTCTCATATCTTCAACTGATGATATGTCAATCAAAGATCGATCTTGGAGAATACACACGCACCTCAGAGTTGATCGAATAGATCATAAATCCTAGGCAACGAATACTTGTTCTTGACGGTAACCTCATTCAGGGCACGGTAATCAACACACAACCTTTGAGTATCATCATTCTTTGGGACAAAAATAACAGGGGCTCCCCACGGGGATGAGCTAGGATGAATGTAACATTTCTCTAGTAACTCCTTAATGTGCTCCTTCAACTCGGCTAACTACAGAGTAGCCATCCTATAGGGACTCTTATATATAGGCGCAGTACCAGGCTTTAAATCAATCTCAAACTTGATGTCTCGGTAAGGTGGCATACCTGGCAATTCCTCGAGGAAGACATCATGAAATTCATTTACCACTGGCACCACAAGCCCTTGACTAACATCCAATTGGTTCAACTTCACACGGTTGGTAGCTCCCTTGGCAGTGACTACAGGCTCTGTAACATACTCCAATTCCTTTCCATCTGAGGTAGTCTGCTTAATTGACTTCTTAGCACAATCAATGAGCACCTTGTGCTTACTTAACCAGTCCATTCCATGAATGACATTAATACCCTTCGAGTCCAAGACAATGAGGTTGGCGACAAAGTCTATCCCCCTTATTTTAAGATTTACCTTCGAGCATAGCTACCTTGCGGGCATATCTACTCCCGGAGAACTAACTATCATTTGACACTTAAGCAGGGCTATGAGCAGATTATGCTTCTCAACATATGTAGCAGATATGAAAGAATGTGATGCTCCAAAATGATTTGAATGGAACAACTGCAGAAGTGGCATTGACGAAAAACATACCAAGGACAACATCTAGAGCTTCCTGGGCCTCCTCTATAGCAACATGGTTGACTCTCCCTCTAGCGTAGTTTTACCTGGCACCAACAAGTATAGAGTTGGCTCCACGGGTAGGGGCAGGTGTAGTTGTAGTGGGCTAATTAGCGCGTGGGCAGGGATTAGGGCATCGATTGGCAAGATGATCTTTCTGTCCATATGCATAGCATTTTCGTTCAGCCTGCATTGGGTTTTGGGTAGCTTGGGTCCTCTGAACATTCTGAATTTCAATAGTAGGGATCTGAAAGTTATTGGGGCATTGAATCACTTGGCGCTATGAGGTAGAGAATCCTTGTTCAGCTAACTGAGGTCTCTACTAAAACTACGGCTGAGCATGATAGAACACAGGTCCAGTTGAAGGTGTTGCAACACGAGGTTTGGAGCTACTGACTGACTGATGCTAATGCACCAACTTTCGCTTGCATTCCATCAATCCTCTGTAGTTCTCCAGCACAAGAGTCTTGTTCACCATCCCCTGGAAATTCTCAAAGTCCTGGACCTCCATATCATATGCCAGTCCATCATTCAGTCCATTCAAAAAGCAATCATGCTTCTTCTCATTAGTGTCACCTTCATTGGGAGCATAATGAGGCAGTTGGGTGAACTTGGTGATGTACTCATTCACACACATGTACCCTTGTTTCAGATCCTAAAACTCCTTCTTCAGCTTAATCACTCCTTGGGGTACATGGTGTGTATGGAAAGCAGCTCTAAACTCCGACCAGTTGATGCTCTTGAGTTCCTCATGGGCTTCCACGAAAGCATCCCACCAGTCAGCTACAGGTCCAGAAAGTTGATGAAAGGCTAGCAGCACCCTCTCATGGTTGTTGCATTGCACCACTTGCAACTTCTTCTCCACAGACTTGAGTCAATCATCAGCATCCATCAGCTCCACAGCATGAGAGAAGGTCAGCGGCTTAGTGCGTTGGAAATATCCAAGCCTATCCCTCGGCGGTGGTGGTGACGGTGGCACCTGGGGTTGAGCATGTTACATATTGACCATGGTCTGTTGCATGGTCTGGAACATTTGTGCTTGTATAGCCAGCACTTGCTCAAGAGTAGGCAGAGTGGGTGGTGGTGGATTGGCATCATTGTTGTTCTGCCCATTGTTCTTAGTGTTGTTATTAACGGCACGGTTCCTTATGTTGGCCATCTAAAGTATGAGTGTTGATGAGATAAAGAATACCCAAAAGAATGATAGCTGGGGTAAAGAAATAGTGGAAAATTCACAGAGATAGGAGATAACCAAATGATTTAAGCTAAACTTTATTTATAAAAATAGTTGATTAAGGCGTAGTTGTGACACATGCCTCACAACACACCGACAATCAAACAAAGATCCAAATCAATCATAAGCATCACGAACAAAGCAAACGAACCTCACAAATGAATATCTAAATTACAACTCGATTAACTAAATGATTCATAAGACTTATTCTTAAATCCTAAACTTTAAGACCTAGACTTAATGACTCAATCTCGATCATTGCTTCCATCCTCGGGGAACCACTTGTTCACGCCGTAGTCGGCCTCGGCCAGGTCATCCAAATCGTTCATCATCCTCGACGGGCTCTCCTCATAGTCCCTCATAAGCACAGTGTAGAGACGGGGCTGTGGTGGCTCGGGCTCTGCTTCCGACACGATGATCTCCAACTCCTCAGGGATCTCCTGTTTCGGTACCATCTCCATAGGGTTCTCCTCTTCCTTGATGTATATATTATTTTGGTACCATTTGTTTAGTCTTTAGAACATATTTTGTATACTGTTTCTTAATTTGCATGTTTCTAGTCGTCGTTGTTTAGATGCATCATTCTTCGACAACTTCCAAAACCATGGAGAAGAAGACTTTGACTAGCAGCGAGGGCAAAGAGGCAAGTGCCCTTGATCATGTTGATCCTATGTTGTTCCTACTTACTTTAGATACTTGAATTTAATTAATTGGAATCCCACGCCTATTTATCATTACTTATTATTCCTTGTTGACCTAGTTCTGGGTTGTGTCTATGGGTATGTCATGCTTAGCCTTACTTTGGGACTTGGGTTCATCTATGGTCTAAATTTGATTAATTGAACTGTTACACATTTGGGAAGGTGGGTAACCTTCATACCAACATTGAGGTAGGACTTGGATGACTGGTTTGGAAACTGTGTCTAGGGTTTTACCGACAGTTTGAGGCTATGTCCAGGGTTACCGATGGTCCTACATAGAGCACATTGCGGTGGTGACCACGGGTACACTACATTAGTTTCTAGTGTTACCATGGAGAAGATTTTGTTGACAATCTTTTTTGTGCAGGGAAGTAAAAGGGAGATGCGCCATATTTTCACAAATTGAGCACGATTGCGTACATAGCCCTTCATGACTACCATATGATACTTGTACGGATACATATAATACATGTATGAAGGACCTAGCACAAGGATCTGATCTAATTAAATGTATCATGTAGTGCTCCATCGTATCAAAAAAATGATGGAGGAAATCACATCTCAAGCTGGCACATAATCACTCTTATCTCTTTACGTAGTTCATTCAATTCAATAATGTCGATTACCTTCATTGATATAGCATTGAAGGAATGGCACATGCGTGTGATCACCATCTTTACATATGAATGATTGATTGCAATGGCAAGAAACAACGATAACATTGTATGGCAATCATGAGTATTATAGTCACTCATTTTCAGTTCTGACATGGAGACCAGATTCTTTATGTTTGTTGAGAATCCTGTGGGGACTCTGATCTTGTGCAGACACTTGCATATTGCTCTTTTCTCCTCAGTTGTGAGGGTGTAGCTAGTTGGAGGAATGTAAGCATTTCCATTCGATCTTTCTTGTGGATGTAGTTGTTTCCTTATTTTAAGAGCTTAGAAGGTCCCTACGGGCACTAAGTTCATCCTTTGTGTTCTTGGGATGTCCAACAACAAACTGATGGTACTTTTGAAGACAACCTTCTCAACGTGCATGGTATCAATGGCATGTCCAATCTCGAACTCTTTTCAATAGGGTAAGCATCAGAAAAAATCGAGCGCTTCTTAAATGGTGAGTCCTTTGGAGGCTTCTCGCTTTTCTTCCTCTTTATCCCCTTCACAGTCTTTTCAAAAATGACCTTGATGTTTTTAATCATTTTAAACACAAATTTGCCATCTCAATGCTTTGGTGCCTCTCCATTCTTGATCGTACCATCAAACTATTATCTCCATTGATGATACATGCATTTAGGTGGTAAGAATCTATGATGTCGCATGTACACTAACTTATTAGAAGATGGAAGATAAATTGATTTTGTTTGATCCACGCAAATGACACATGTTATCTTTCCTTTGACCTGCCCTGTAAGGGCTAAGTATGTAGGATTATCATTGATTGTGTAGAAAATAATGACCTTTAGATTGAAGTATTTTTTTCTTGTACTCATCACATACATTGACCTCATGTTCTCAAAGTTTTTGCATGTCCTCCATCAATGGTTCTAAAAAAATATCTATGTCAATGCTAGCTTGTTTAGGATCAGATACGAGGATTATGAATAAAAGATACTTTCACTTATGGTACAACCATGGAGAGAAAGATTGTATATGCATATAATAACTGGTCAAGTACTGTGTGGGTTCCTCATCTCTCTGAAAGAATTTATTCCATCGGTACTAACATAAAATATAATATTCCTTGGATCATTAGAGAAGTCCACCTCATGGCTAAGGTCAAAATGTTTCCACTTCCTACCATCAGCAGTAGTACTGGTCCTCTGATATCAGACGACACGTCGTTGCTATTGGGGCTAGTAGCAACCGTGTGCGTCCTATGTGCCCCTACAGTAGCAATGACCGTTTATTCATTGCTACAGAGGATTACGTCCCGTTGGTACAAATGCGTATTGTAATAGTGTATAGCAGGGTTGAACCGTACATAGCATCCAAATGAAATCTCTCAGGCAAACTCCTTACCAACCATTGTTCCTTATTAACCATCAAAATTTTTAATTTTCTTATGAAACATCAATCTAAGCTTTTTCACCTTATTATCCACTTATGTTTGTTTCATTTCCTACCATGATGTAAATCTACACACTACAAGAAAAAGGATCATTGGTAGCGTCCTATCAGCAACGGTTTATTCCGAACCATTGTGGGAACACTTATCAACAATGATTCATTCCGAATCGATGTGGAAGCAATTATCAACAATGGTTCATAACACTGCTGACAATTGTTTAAAATATCAGCAGTGATTGCAGATTCGAACCGATGTTAATAAAAAGATTATCAGTGATGAATCTAAACTAGAACTGATGTTGATATTCTTTTTCAACAACATTTCAGATCTGAAACTGCTACTGATAGGTTTCAGCATGATATATTTCTCCCCATCCGTGTAGATTCTCTTCCAAAAATGTTTGAGTTCCCCATCAACTCCTTGATTAGTGCTCTCTCTCCACCGCCTCACCCACACCCTACCCCACTCTCTCTCGTCAACTCCTCGACCAGTGCTCTCTCTCCACCGCCTCACCCACGCCCTACCCCACTCTCTCTCGTCAACTCCTCGACCAGTGCTCTCTCTCCACCGCCTCACCCATGCCCTACCCCACTCTCTCTGCCTCCGGCTACCACACCCACCCTGCCCCGTTGTCTCCACCTTCGGCCACACTCACCCTGCTAGCTCTCTCCGCCTTCCGCCATCACACCTGCCTCCGGCACCTGGTATTTAGGCTTTGATCATACTTACATTGTGTATTAGATTGTTGGATTGATGGTTCTTATGGAGAATGAATGGCTAAAATTATGTATTTGATTGTTAGCTCGTTGGTTATTTTGGGAAATGAAGCTAAAGTTGTGTATTAGATTGTTAGGTCTATGTCAAATACAGGTTCAGCAGTGTTTTAGTATTATTAGATTATTACAGCATTCAGGACAATGTATGGATAAATATATTTGTTTATCATTTTAATTTTGCAAAGTCCCTATGTATTTTCAAGGGAAGTATGAGTATTTTTGTAGAT
>VSTD030002872.1:0-11402 GCA_008808055.3 Sporobolus alterniflorus
GTCTTGCAACACGGATAATCTAGTCGCCGTCCACATCGGACATGCCCTCGATCTCCTTGAGTTCCTCCTCGGGCTCCTCGGGCTTCGGGGGCATCAACTTTTGTAGGTGCTCCACCTCGTGCGGCAAGTCTACAGCCTGAGCCTGACTCACCTCTAGCTGTTCGTCTCTCTCATGTAGCTCAGTGTCGAGGTGGTGGACGTAGCTCTAGGTAGCAGTCAGCTCATCCTAAGCATGCTGTAGTCGGGTGTGGGTGTCATCGAGGTCGTTAGTCTTGAAGTCATTACTGCGACAAGTCCTCATCAACTCATCATTCAGCTCCCTGATGTGCATCTCTAGGCAGGCGTTCTTCTATAGAAGCTCTCGGTTGCCCTTCTGGATATCCTTGATGGCACGGTTCTTACCCTTCATCTGACCGGTGCACTCCTCTAGACGGAGGCACAGGTGAGCGCCCATCACTGTGACCTCCTGAAGCAGGGAGCTCACATGATGGGTCTAGCGTGCGTTAAGCACCCAACCCGCATGGTGGGTCAGAAGCTTGGGGTCGTCGATGGCGGCCACACGCTCACTCCACACCACGCTGCCCTCATTCCGAACGGGGAGCAAGGCAATGGCGGTGTCACCGAGAACAGGTAGGTGGTGCTCACAGAACTCCATGAGCGCCTAGTGGGCAGCCCTCTTTAGAGTGTCATCGAGGTCATCGCTCCGAGCCATGGTAAACCAAGCCGTCATGATCGGGTCAGTGGGGTGAGCTGGAATGTCCACATGGACCTTACAGCGCCCCAGCCCGAACTGACGGTACGGGCGGCCACGGTATGTGGGAAGCCCTTTGTAGTCGAAGCGGTGCAACACGTCCTGAAGTAGGGTGGGAAACCCGGGGTAGTGCAACCCATCGCTTTAGAACCATCCGTCGGCTCCAATGGTGCCATAGGGGTAGTCATCCATCTGTCGAAAACAAGAGAGAAACGAATCAACATTTCAGCCATTGAATAGAGACAACAAACAAAAACTTCAAAATAAAGCATGACGACAGCAAAACGTTAACTCAGATTCTGTTTTCAACAGACGACACTCTCGCAAAACTCTGCTGACTGAGACTGGTGAAGAATCAGGGAAAGTGCACAATATGAAAGTGATAGATAACATTGAGACCTTTCTAGGAGACAATTTTGGACTTTAAGCCCACTTCCAAACGAATTCTGGGGGAACCTTGAATACCAAAATCCCAGAGAATTTTGTAAAATTTCTAAGGGTGGGCAAAACATAGAATTTTGATCTCGGATCAGAAAGTTACGTCCAATTGAATTTGGGTAACATTATGAGTTACGTTTGTCTGATTTGAGTTAACTTCAAGTTTGTTTTCAATTTGTTCTTCAAAGTTCAACTCAATCATGCATATGCATATGCAAAATCATGACACATGTTGGTCCTATCTGTTCCACACCAAAAGAAAAGTTTGCCCATTGTATAAGGCATTCGTATAATCGATGGCAGTCGCACTCATCTCCGCAGTCAGTTCTAGTGAATCTAATTTACGCAATCGTGGTTAGCGTACCTGCAAAAGAGCACAATATACACATATAACATACATCACCACTTATCCCCCAAGTGGACAGTGCTGCATACATCACAAAGACGTATTCATGTCTTGTGGAAGTGGCAACAAGACATTCCCAGGTCTCTACTCACCCTGGGTACGCGGTTGTGACTCATCGCACGATGGACGTCAGCCCCGACCACATGATAGGGACTGCCTCAAGCAAACCTCACCTTGAGGCAACGGGGCCAAAATTCACATCACCCAGCACAAGGATACTTACCTTCTTACCTTGGTGTAGGTGCGTCGTTGCATAGCACGCCACCTGTTAAGACTACTATAGTCCTTATACGGGCATTGAAGCGTATCCTCACTGTAGGTTTTCAAAAATATGTCCATTAGTATCATATTATACTCATATGGCTCTGATACCAGCTGTGACATCCCACCCCTAAGCAAGGGTGGTCAGTCCTAACTAGGATCTATACGAGGCGCCAACACTGAAGCATTGACGCATAATACAACACATACATGACCTGAATAAAAAGTTGTTACATGAATTCTTGAGTTGCAACAGAGATACATAGATAATGAAGTGTTCGAGTTTAAAACATAGCGGAAGCGAAACCAAAATACTATCAGTCGGCGATACAAGGGCCCGCATCGGCCCCAAGGTGCGAAGTCCTCAGCTGTTGCTCATGGGGTGGGCTCCCAAGTCTCCTCCCAAATCTCGGGCTCACCATTGTACCACAACCAATTGCCACAGCAGTCACAATACTCTGGCATCTTTGCACACAATTGAAATCCACAAGCAAACCCTGAGCAACTAAAGCTCAGCAAGACTGACCTGTCACCGTGGCCATAAACAACCGACTCCTACCATGGAAGGTTGAATTAGGATATGCTCTATACTATGCCAAACCCACCCTAAGAGTTGATCCTTACTTTCAAGTTTTAGCTTTACTAAGTTAATGCCATTACTTGCTTTCATTAGCGAGCTCTATTCAAATCATTACATCTAATCATTGCTATTTAAACTAGTCAAGCAAGAGTTGCAAACAATTAATTATAGCAAAGCATCATGATTCCATATTAAACCATAAATCATGCCATTAAATTATCTACGTGATGGCTGCCACAAACAAGCGGTTACTCATATCCGAGAGTCGTAGCGATTCAAATCGATGTACACCCTGCAGGGGAAAACCCGACCAACATGCCACACGCTTTTCACGCTCAGTCCGTGTATGGTCTATGACCATACATATCTCACGCGGTCCGCATATAGCAACCGTTCATACAACCGTCAATAGATTTGAACAGATCAACTGTACCCAGCTTATCTTCCACAACATCCTATGGAGCAGTGGGGAAAAATCAAGCTTCTGTTGACAACCGACTACTAGGCTTACCGGGCCCATATCATCGACATGCGATCGGTACATTCAATACTTGCTCATGGGGGCCAACCCATCGGTCCTTAACCGAGATAGGTGGGGGCTACAATCTTGGAGGTGTCATCTTGCCATGTACCCACTCCCCAACCTTCCCAACCAGTTGTCTCCACATTCCCCTAGGGGCCCCGTCCGGTCTCCATTTTGACCAAGTTCCAGTAATTAAACCAAAGTGCTGAGTTTAAGGACCTATGGCCGCCACATGGTCTTTCGACCACTCAGCTATCTACTGTAGCCTACATCTATGCCCAGCCATAGCTAATGACCTATCTCTAGTAATGGGGTCACAAGGATAGATCGGAAAGTATCGTAATGCAACAAGGGTACCACTTCAACTCATATAACCTAATGCACAACCAAGAATCATAAGTAAGGTACAAGAAGAATAAAATAACTCAAGGATTGTGGTTAGATGCATCGGGGCTTGCCTTAGTCTTGCTCGTAGTCAGCGCCCTCGACTGGTGCTGGCTCCGGTGGTTCCACGCGTCCTTGCATAGTGTGATCTATCACCAATATGCATGTACGAGACACTAATATATATGCAACGCATGGGGTGCAAAGAGTGGTATGCTACATGCTCATGCACCAATTAGCCATATTAACCCTTACAAGCCAATTACTAATTTCCCCTAGCACTTTTAGGATTTCAATAATTTAATTACGGCTTATTAATTTAATAACATCAACTTTCTACCTCTAATCATGTTCTCTGATGTTACACAGGTTCTAAACAGTGTAAGGAAGGTCTACACCAAGAATTAACATTTTTCTAATCCTAAACTATTTTCTACAATTTCTTTACTGCAGAAACAAAGATGAAATCCTAGAAATTATTCTAGGCAAGAATTAATTACGTAACTTTTTGTATAAGCTACTGACAATGTTATGCACATGCATGCAAAAACTCAGAGCATTATAAAGTGTAGATATTTATAAACAATTATCTTTGTATTTGAGTTCTTACAATTTTGTACAGGAAATTACTGCACAAATGTGAGTTTTGTTAAGCCTATTCTGTAGAGCTTCCTTGGGGGAGTCTAACAAAATTTTGTTTGCCATTTTTGGACATTCCTACAAATTTTGAAAGTTTACACTATTTTTTGGGAATTAAATCAATCAGAAAATGATTTAAACCGGTCGCACAGTGCCGGGCCGAATTCGGCCCATGGCTACAGTGCATGGCTCGGCGGCCTGCCACGCACGGGAGGCCGACCAGCAAGCTGGGCCACATGCTAGGTGGCGCGGCAGGCCCGCGTGCTCTGGCGGACAAGGTGTCCTAGAAACGGCGCCGTAAGCACCGTGGGGGCGGTGGCAACGCACCTGGCGAGGTGGCGATGGCGAGGGCTCACCCGAGCAGCGGCTTGATGTGTGGGGGCAGAGTGTAGGCGGTGTGGTGATGTTCCACGGCGGCAGAGGCGCTCTGGTCATGGGCGACGCTGGTGGCGGGGTCCTGCATCACCGGTGGGGAAAGGAGAGGGTGAGGCGCATGCCACTTGTGAGCTACGACGCACGGAGGACCGACTTATCAAGGAGGCGGAGACTTGACGCCACAGTGGCTTGATCTTCTGGTGGCGAGGCGGTGAGGTGACCGGGGAATGGCGTGGACAGGCTTGATGGGGGAGCTGGGAGGCGGCGACATGCGGAGCGGACGGAGAAGAAAAATGGGGAGAGGGGGGCCGAGGTCGGTGGCCGACGGCTTCTTTTTAACGGCCCGGTGGCGCGAGCGGAGAGGAAAAAGGGGGCAGGGGGGTCCCGGGGTTCGGCACTGCATGGGGGAGAAAATGGGGAAGAGAGAGGGGGGCCCAGCCGCAGCGTGGGACAGCTCGGTGGATGGCATCGGCCCACGGCTGGTAGGCGTGGGCGGCGCTGTTGCCACGCGATAGGGGAGGGCGGCGGGGCGTGAGCGACGCGGGTGCGGGCGGCTGACAGGCGGGAACGAGCGACGTCGGGCCCAGTGGCAGTGGCTGGGTGCGAGAGGGAGTGAGAGGGAGCGAGGCAGCGGTGGCGCTCTGACAGGTGGGGCCAGCAGCACAGTGCCGCCGGTGCGGTTTTAAACTGATTCAAACCAGTTGAAACGGATTCAAATTTACCTAAACTTTGACTGATCCAAAAGGTATCTTTCCTTGCTCCAAAAATTGGGAATAAAATGTGGCTGGAAAGAGCTTGGGATGAGGAACAACTTTGTCTATATACAGTCCCTCAGATTCTGAATGGATTTTGATTTTAAAAATCAGGGAACTTTTATGAGTTGAACTTCAATAGAAATTTACTGGAAATTCTTGGAGCTTTGGATTTCAATGAAATTTGGCCAGCAAGCTCCTTGCTACACCTTATTGCAAGGAAAAAAACCCTTTCTAGCAAAAGAGGACCAAAAAGTTGAATTCCACTCAAAATGGAAAATTGGATTGATTTCATGATAGTTTGAATCCTAAACTTTATTTTTGAATTCCACCTTTGGATTTAGGCTCGTATTAGCACCTAATTATTTTTTAGTGACTTTAATTAGGGTTTCCATAACACGGGGTGTTACAGCTGGCCGCCACCACTAAGAAAAAGGAGGAGGATGTCGTGGCCATGGCTCATGCCATAGTGGCTGCTGTGCAGGGAGGGCAGGAGGCTATCCTCATCGCCATGGCTACCACACGCAAGACCCTGGACAAGGCCCATGCGGCCAAGTGTGCCTTCACCCTCGCTTGGGAGAAGGAGAATACCAACACTTGTCACCTGGAATAGTAGCTCGCAGCTACCCAAGGTATCGTTATCCCCCAGGACGACGACGATGATCGCTCCATCGATACCAGCTCCAACCCTAATGCTGCCCTGGTCACGCTCCTGCAAGCACAGGCTATTGACATCCAGACCATACGATCGGTGGTCAGGATCATTCTGAAACCCTTATCACCCCACTACAAGCGGTGGCGTGACCTCGTGTTTCACATGCTTCGCCGCTATGCCTTGGACGACCATGTTCTCTTCAACGTCACCGATGCGCCTACCTGTTGGGCTAGGTTGGACAACATCGTGGTGACATGGATCCTCAGTACCCTCTCCGCCAAATCCACGAGATTGTTTGGGAAGTGATGGAGACCATTCGTCAGATGTGGCTTGCGCTCGAGGCCTAATTCCTTGGCAATTGGGAGTCTCGCGTTCTGCAACTGGACTCTAGGTTTCACATCTTCAAGCAAGGCGACCTCAGCGTCAGCGACTACTGTCACTGGATGAAGGGCATGGCCGATGACCTTCATGCTTTGGGTGAGACCATCACCTTTACCTTGTTCTTAACCTTCTACAGGGCCTAGACAAGAAGTTCTATCACATGAAGATCTTCATTAAGTGGTCGTAGTCGTTCCCCTCCTTCCACACCATCGGCAGTGACCTCAAACTCGAGGAGATCTAGCTAGACAACTCGGCGGTCTAGGGATAGGCCTACGCATTCCACTCTGCATCCTAAGGAGGAGGGCGCCCTCTGTAGCCACAGCAGTAGCAACAACGCCCACCTAAGCAACAACCATCGAGTCCTCCGATGTCTCCTCACCCCACCCCAATAATGGAAGCAAAAGCAAGGGTAAGTGCAAGGGCAAGGGGAAAGGAAGGAGTATCAGCAGCGGTGGCTCTAGCAACAACAATGTGGGTAGCAACACCATAGTATGACCTTCCTTCTACAATCCCTAGACTTGCACCATCTCGATGTGGCTAGGGATGCACCCTCCATAGCAGTCGGCGTGTCCACTGCAGCACATTATGCTTGCTGCACCAAGGTACTAGGGCACCCCGATGGCACTCCCTTCACGCCCCTGCCAGCACCAGCAGCAGGTTACCGCCTCTACCTAGTCGTCTTGGACGGGCTTGTGGGATCAGTAGTCATTGGCCAACTCCTTCAGCACCATGGCCTTGACTCTCCCGATGGTTACCGATTGGGTCGTAGACTTCGGCGCCTCCAACCACACCACTTTGGATGCCAATAACTTGACTTCTGTCTGCCCTCCTCACTCTATGGACCCTTCATCCTTCATTGTTGGTAATGGATCATCTCTCTCGGTCACCTCAGTAGGAGACTTGGCCCTTCCCGGTCCATTTTAGCTTAATAATGTCTTTGTTACTCCTAATATTATTCAAAATCTTTTATCCGTTTATAGTTTCATAACTAACAATTGACGTTCCATAGAGTTTGACCCATTTGGCCTTTTTGTGAATGATCTCTCTACATGGAACGTGATCACCAGGTGCAATAGCTCAGGGCCCCTCTAGATGATGCACCTGCCTTCGAATCCCACTCCTTCATCGCATGTTGCTGCCCCTTTAGTTGTAGTTGCATCATCGTCTACTTGGTAATGACATATTAGCCACCTCGGTGTTGGTGTCCTGTCAAAGTTGTCCAATGATTCTAGTGTCATTTGCTCTAGGCACACATATGATTTTTGCCATGCTTGCTAGCTTGGTCGTCATACCCGCATGTCTTTTGTTAGTTCTACCTCTCATTCCAATAATAATTTTGATTTAATTCATTGTGATCTGTGGACCTCTCCAATTGTTAGCATTTCTAATTATAAATATCATCCGGTTATTCTTGATGATCACGCCCATTTTGTGCGGACTTTTTTGTTGCGGATCAAAAAATTTCATTTATGTCTCCAGACAGTTTGGCCTCACCATCAAAGTCGTCCAGTGCGACAATAGTCGTGAGTTCGACAATGCTTCCTCTCGCACATTCTTCACCACCAATGGGGCAATTCTGCGGATGTGTTTCCCATACACTTCTCCACATAATAGTAACATTGAGTGCATTCTCCACACCATTAATAACATGATTCACTCCTTGCTTTTTCAGGCTTCTATTGCAGCTTGCTACTGGGTAGAAGGGCTCCACACAACCACATATCTACTAAACCGCCTTCTTAGCAAGGCAATCAGTGTGACCAGTATCTATGTCGCCCTCCACGGTGTGTCCTCCTCAGATGAGTACTAGCTAGTCTTCAATTGAGTCTGCTATCCCAATCTCTTCGCCAAAGCTGCCCATAAACTGGCACCTAGGTCATTGACTACAAAGACTATCGGTGTCTTTATCTCTCCACCAACAACGTCATCGCCTCTCGACATGATGTTTTTTATGAGGCAGATTTTGCCTTCTCTGCCTCGCCTCATCTAACTAATGATTTAGACAATTTTTTGTAGCATGCCTCTACTGGTGTGACTTCCATGCCTGCACCACTACCAGTGCCTCATGTCCCGATGGGGTTCCCACCGCGGACCGCGGCTAGCAGTCTGATCGCTCACCCAGGTGGTCAGACCACCCAAGGAATAGAAGCTGGCGGTCAGACCACCACCCAGAATAGAGGCCCATGGTTTGACCGCCCAGGGAACAAAGGTGGGTGGTCAGAGCACCACCCCGGGCAGTTAGACCGCCTGGCCCTCCGCAACATCATCATCGCCTACTTCGCTAACTTCCACCGTGCCTTGCGCAGTAACCACTACTTTGAATGCGCCCTGCACGTCGCCTATCACTCCGGTCATGTCCAATGTAGCACCTATGACTCCGACCAAATCACATGTGGCCCGACATCCATGACTCTGGTCACATCTCGTGCGGCGCCTATGACTCTGGCCGTGCCACACGTGGCTCCGGCATCCCATTTCTACCCGCAACACTACTCGTGCCACCCTCAGGTTGTGCGGGATCCACCGGCGCCTCACCGATGAAGGTCATACCAGTGTCACCTCCAGTTAACCCTCATTCGATGACCACACAGACGAAGTGGGGCTTCCAGCTATCGGCCGACAAACTCACCCTGTCAGCCACTTTGGCATCGTGCATGTCATCGGTGCCCAACTCCGCCCACGCCGCTCTCACCAATCTGAATTGGCGCTGCACCATGGAAGAAGAATTTGCTTCCTTGATCGTCAACAACACCCAGGATCTTGTCCCACACCCCGTTCGTTCAACGTCATCACTGACAAGTGGATCTTCAACCACAAGTTCAACTCCAATGGCACTCTGGAATGGTACAGGGCTCACGGGGCCCTTCATGACTTCACCGAGTGACCTAGTGTCGACTATGATAAGACGTTCAACCCGGTGGTCAAGCTAGCCACTATTCACAGGATGCTCTCCCTGACCGTCTCCCGCTCCTAGCCCCGTTCAACAACTTGATGTGAAGAACGCATTCCTGCACGGCACCCTCTCGGAGACTGTCTACTACAGCCAACCAGCTGGATTTGTTGATCCTCCATAGACCGGTTGTGTCTGCATTCCCAACAAGTTTCTCTACGGGCGGAAGCAGGCGCCCCGAGCATGGTACGACCATTTCTCCACATATATCACCTCCCTGGGGCTTGTTGAGGCCAAATCCAACACGTCTTTATTTGTCTTCCGGTGCAGCACAAATACAATATACTTGTTTGCTTTACGTTGATGACATTGCCCTCGCTACATCCAGCACAACACTTCTGTAACACACCATATCTGCCCTCAAGTGGGAATTCATCATGAAGAACCTCGAGCACCTCCATCACTTTTGGGGGGCGTCCGCACAGCATCAAGCAGACGAGCTCTTTCTCAATCAGTGCCAATATGCTCTAGATATCCTTGAGCGTGCTGGAATGGTGGACTGCAAGCTGGTTTCAAGGCCTATGGACACATAGGCCAAGGTCTCCCCTAAGTCTAGACCTCCTGTTTCAGATCCGACTCAGTAGAAGAGCCTCGTCAGGACCCTCCAATACCTGACATTCACCTTCCCTGACATCGCCTATGCCGTCCAGCACATCTGCCTCCATATGCATGATCCCCGGGAGCCCCACCTTACCACCATGAAGCATATTCTATGTTATCTATGAGGCTCCTTGGATTTTGGACTAGTCATGTGATGCTCCACCTCCTCTGAGATGATAGTCTAGACTGATGTGGACTAGTGGGTTGCTCGGACACACACCGGTCCACATCGGGCTACGATGTGTTCCTCGACAACAACCTCGTCCCCTGGTATTCGAAGCGTCAGAACATCATCTTCCGCTCCAGCGCTGAGGCTGAGTATTGGGCCGTGGACAAGGGCGTGGTAGAGGCTTGCTAGCTACGATAGCTATTTCAAGAGCTCCATGCTCCGCTGATGAAGAGCACCCTCGTCAACTGTGACATCAGCGTCATCTACCTCTCCACTAATCTCATTCAACACCAACACACCAAGCATGTCGAGATGGACCTTCACTTCATGTGGAAATGCGTGACCATTGGTGATGTCCGCGTCCTACATGTGTCAATGACCTCCCAGTTCACGGATATCTTCACGAAGGGTCTGCCATCTTCGTTGTTTTTGGAGTTTAGGTCTGGTCTCAACATTCGTAGTAGCTAGAGTTTTGACTACGCGGGAAGGGGGGTTAGAAACTTGTTCTATTATAGGTACATGAGTCCGGGATCACCTCCTGCATGGGGTCTGGCTCAGGCCAATGAGAGAGTCACCCAGGGTGGCAGGGTTTATTAGGTTTTCAGCACAGCCGCCCCCTGATGGTCAGATTGACTCCCCAGATGGTCTGATTGCCAGCCCCTGGCCCAGCCCCCTCCGCTAGGGTTTCCTAGGGGCTACCCTTATAAATATGTACCTAACCTAATGCATTACAATCATCTAATTTTATGCAGCACACCTTTCTCCAAAGTCATGTTCTTATACTATGTTTTTATTATGAGACCATGTGAATCCTTTCACACCCGTTCTAGTTTTGAAACCAGTGTTATCATAGTTTTAAACCCACTATGAAATTAACATATTGAGAAGCATATATTCTAAGTCATGTTTCTTCCTGGTATCTGATGGCATCACCTTTGACTGACTACAACTACAAACAGCCTATTCTGTTCCTCAACATGATGGTTGCTTTGGTACTGGTTGTACCCAAGCTGCCAAATATGCACAAGGTTGGTATATTTGGAAGCAATGCAGATATCTGAGGATGGAAGCTGGAAGTATATGGATGTTTGCTGCAGACTTCTGCATCAGCGATGCAGAAGCAGAACAAGCAGAAACGTCCGGCCGCTTTCTCATTTGCTGGTTGCCAGATTTCTTGAAGAACAACTGTGCAGGAATATCTGTTAATGCAGTTGAATGTGACACAGCATTTGTTCATGACACATATACATTATGATTTGCTTCGGATTGTATCATGGGCTATATGGAATCTCAAGCAAGAAAGGTTTATATGATCAATTGACATGAGACACTGGTCCTTCTGGTATATAAGTACAGCCAAAACATAACAATTTGTGTGTCTACTACACCATCATTGAAACTTTTCATTTCCCTTCTTCGAAAACATTTTATCAATTAAACTTGTACTAAACAAGATGAATATATTCTGACATGGTTTACAACAACAGAAGCCATGGCTATTTACAACAGCTGGTGATGCATGGTAAACCAAAAAATGC
>VSTD030002873.1:0-11401 GCA_008808055.3 Sporobolus alterniflorus
TGTCAATCTTTATTGAATCAAGATATAAAGTGATTTGGAGATCAAAAGTGGAAATTGATTATACAGTTTGAAGTATCTTAAGTCACAACCTCCTAAGAGTCAATGACAAAACAAGATCAAGTGTGCCAACCCTCATGAAGTCAAAAAAAGATGAAGTGTCAACAATCACCTTGTGCAAGCTCAAGTAGAAGAAATGTATTTTATATTTAACCTTGAGTATAGTTAGTAGCGGAGGACGAAGCGTCGACGTAGGAAAGAAGTAAGAGCTAGTGAAGTGAGGAAAGCGGTTGAAAGAGACCCGGCTTGGAGTTAGCACTTAGTGGGCAACTCAAGCTACCTCAACGGAGACGTAGGAATCACGGGTGGTGATTCTAAACTTTGGCAAATAAATCCTCATGTCAATTGTTTGGTTTGCCTTCTTGTGTTCTTGCTATCTAAATTATTTGAGTGATTAATTGTCTTTATTGATTCTATAGGTTGCATTCATAGATTATTGTATCTCTGGTCAATTTCTTATAACTAATCCTATATGCAATCTTGAGTAGCTCTAAGTTAATGTCGAACTCATCGGAGCTTTCCACAAGTTTCTGTTCCGAGAAAACCGGAGTGTCCGGTTTGCCAAATCGGACTGTCCGGTTTTGGAGTTTGAGTTTTTGAGTAGATTATTTGTGAATCTACTTCTAGAGGTTCTCTAGGTTATTGTTATATCTTATGTTTATTTATAAAGTGCCTAGAAGTTAATTGAATAGATTTTGTGGTTAACTTCCTGACAAAAGCAGACTGTCCGGTTTGTCAAACTGGACTGTCCGGTTTGGCAGTTCTAATTTCACTGTAAGTTTTATTAAATTTCAGAATCATCTATTCACTCCTCCCCCTCTATGCGACATCAAGGGACTTTCAGGAGGCTTTGGAAATCCTGTCTGAGGCAATCGACAGGTTGGACCAAGGCCTGGAGCTGTCGCTCCTCTACAGCCAAAGCCATCTGAGTCTCAATGACAAGCCCATGATTTTGAGATCAAGTATTCCCAAACCTCCTAGGTTTAGCGGATGTTGCACCAGATGTCATGCCACTGAACACTTTCCCCCCCTGCATCGTGTCTGTGCCGGACCACAAGAAATGCCGCATGATTTTAACCATTGCTTTCCTAACCCAAGCCGAGAGCTCAAAGGTTGATCGTCGTACACACCGGCATCGCTGCCTGGGTGGACTTGATCAAAGCTTGACGACCACTTTTGTGCATGAGGTTACCCTTCCACGTCGGGAGCCAGTCGGCCATGGTATCGATCAGGTGCTGCCAAGCGATCCTTGGCAACGTTGTGACAGACAGCGGCACCCCCATGTAGCGCACTGAGAAGTCTGTCACCTCATAAGGAAGGTAGCTGGTAGCTAGTTCCAAGTGGCTAACGTCACACTGGATGGGCAGAATTTGGCATTTTATTGCATGTTAGCCCTGAAGCACCTTGAAAGACCCTGAAAATGATCGTTGCCAATTCCAAGCCCACCGTTGTCGGGGAAAGGAAAATAATTACATCATCAGCATAGAGGGATACTCGATGGGTAATCCCCAGAACACCGAGGTGTTGGAGCAACGACCATTCCTCTGCCTTGCGGAACAAGGCATTCAACACATCCATTACAAGAATGAATAGCATGGGGGACAGCAGGTCACCTTGACGTAGACCACGCCCATGGCAAATGTGTGTCCTGGTGCATCGTTTAGCAGGACTTTGGTGCTTGCCGAGCAGCTCTGTTATCCAATTTAGCTGGGCGCCGCCGAATCCCAGGTGTCCCAGCAACTCCAAGAGGAAGGACCATGCTATGGAATCAAATGCCTTCGAGATGTCGGCCTTGAACATAATTGTTGGTTTCTTGTGAATGAACAACTGTCTTGTTGATGCTTGGATGAAATAGAAGTTGTCCTGGATTGATCTTCCCTTGACAAAAGCGCTCTGGTTAGTGGATACTTGGGAGCCCCGCTTCGGTGCTAAACAGTTAGCCAAGATCTTTGATATCAATTTACCGATCGTATGAATAAGCAAGATGGGATGTTAGTCCTTGATGCAGCTAGCTTCTGAAGACTTTGACAGAAGGACAATGAGTGCATCGTTGACACAGTGCGAGTCCCAAGTGTCTAAGTGCCAGAAGGCGTCCAAGGCTGTCATCACATCCGGCCTAATCAAATCCCAAGCAGATTGCAAAAATTGGGCCGTGAACCCATCCGGCCCGGGTGCCTTATCTGGTGGCAACACCTTGATCACTAGCCACACCTTAGCCTCTGTGAACCAATCCCCGAGTCTGGCTGGGTCAATGCGCGGTAGGTTGAGCAGCTCCAGATCAATAGCATTTGACCGATTTGGCGAAGTACCCAATACCTCATCAAAATGCTGGTGCACTGCTTCTGCTTTACATTCTTCGGACACCAACACTTCACCATTTTCCAGCAGCGACTGATCATAGTTCTTGCACCAACGCGAGTTGGTGTGGGCACGGAAGAACTTTGTTGACGCGTCCCCCTCCCGAAGCCACATCACCCTAGATTTTTGGCGAGCTATAGAATGCTGAAGGGAGGCAAGGGCCACCGATTTCCACTTGACCAACTACCTCAGCGCCTCTTCATGTGAAGCCAAAGGTCTGAGGTCCCTAGCTTGCTTGAGCCATAGCAGTACCTCCTTGGCGACCTCGAGCTGTAGCATGATGTTGCTGATTGTCCGATCGCTCCAACTTTTAACCATGTGCGCCGAATTTCGAAACAGCCAATCTAGTCTATGGAACAGGCTCGCGTTACACAAGGGGTAGCGCCATGCCCGTTCCAATACTGCACAGAAGTCAGGGAACGAATGCCAGAATGACTGAAACATGAAACGCTTCTTGGCAGCGAAGGGTGAGTCCAAACACAGAAGCAACGGCACATGATCAGAGCAGAGGGACGGCATGGATGTTAGCTCGTGGCCCGGGAACAGCAAGTCCCACTCAGTAGAGATAAAACATCTGTCGATCTTCTCCAAGGTCAGGTGAGACCTCTCATTGCTCCAAGTGTAAAGCATGCCCTCTAGATGGACTTCCTTAAGTGCGGCCTCCATGATGAACAGACAAAATTGGCTCATTCTCCTTCTATGCAGCTGGCCGTTATTCTTGTCCTGAGCGTGATAAATCATATTGAAGTCCCCGCAAATCATCCAAGGTCCCAAACGCACTTGACGCTGAAGCTCTTCAAGGAAATATGGTCTATCCACATCTCGGGAGGGGCCAGAGATCAAAGAAAACCACCATTCATGGTCACTCGAGACGTGGCGGACCTTGGCCGACACGGAAAATCATTGTGTTGAGGTGCACGAGACCAACCATGTCGATGCTTGCCAGGCGACCAGAATCCCTCCTCATGTACTAACAACTGGGTGGTAGAAATAATCAAAGCCAGCACCCACAATTTGTATAATGTCAAATGGAGATATTACATCTAACTTTGTTTCTTGAAGGACAAAAGAAATGCACTCCGATCCAACGAGCTCCCTAATGGTATCTCTTCGCACCTTGGTTGGCATTTAGCCCGTGCACATTCCAACATATCATCTTTCCCGAATCATTGGGAGAAACCATCGACGTCCACGAGCATCAGTGGTAGCAGCTCAAGCCACCAAAGCCGCCTTGCCACCATTGCCGGAGAAGGAGGCAAGATGATCAATGAAGAGCTCCCTGATCATCTCCATTTGCTCTTCCAAGAGGCCTTCTTTGAAGAACCGGATGTACGCTTCAAAGTCTGTTGTTTGGAGCTATGCCGCTTGGGACATGCCCAGCTTCTTCATCAAGACATTTTGTGAGGCCGCCACCACCGGTGTGCGGGAACGCGCTTTCTTGGCCAGGTGAGAGCTGCGCCTAGGCACTGGAGCTGCGGCCCTGGGACAGCGACACCGGTGGGGAGAGGAGCACCTTGCTCCGCAAAGGCTTGGACACCTTTGATAGTAGGATGAGTCCCGATCTTCCGACAGGTACGGGGTAAGTTGATTGGTGGAGATCTCGACGTTGATGACAAAGGCTCCGAACAGCGTCAGTTCGAACCTGTGCAGTCACTACACCACGACTCCGTTGGTTACCAACTCGTGCGCACACCAATTGGCATCGCCAAGAATGCTATGTCCCTATAAGCAAATCGAGAACACAAGTAAGAACAGAAAAGAACAATCTCGAATTGCAGATGAATGATTAGCTCACAAAAGTTAGGGTCTTACAAACCGAATGTCGGTGAAACTGTTCTTGACAGATTAATCTAAGCAAAATCCACATAAAATGACGGTGGCTACTGAATATAAAGGGTCTAGGGTCGTGGTCGAACCCTAGGACACGTCCCTAATAGACTCCAACTGGATACACGGCACATCGGGCCAAAATAGTGGCACAGCACCAAAAATAGTTCTAAAAATCGGTACTATTTTGATGGTTGCGGACGACTCTGATTTTACATGGATATGAGACTAGTGCCATTGGAAAGGTTATCTCCTTAGCTTTCCGTGCATATGTAGAACGTCCAAAACGGAAGTCGTATGCAATCTGGACATCAATTTAAATATGAGGTGGTCCTGCACTCTGAGTTAGACTCGAACTCAGCAATTCCGAATTGGATTGGTTCGCCACCTTCTCGTGCATGTCTCCTTGGCTCTGCAGCACCTTCTTGATGCTCTGTTTGTCCTCCATAGTCCTCTCCTTGATTCCTAAAAACAATTAAATTATTAGGTAGTAATCGGCTCTCAATACTATAGGCGGGGAGCATAAAAATGAGTTTACCTGATGATTTAATTATTGTGCTCATGATCGTGTGATATGACCAAATATCTCAACGGAATGAATGATTATAGCTGAAGTATTGATGTCCTCATCAACCTTGCTGACAAAGGAAGTTGGGCTTGAAGGGATAACTCCGTTCCTGAATCATGCAACCATGTTACTAGTTCTTTTTTCATTCAGAAAACTGTCATGTCAAATAAACTACTGACAAGAGTAGATTATGATCATATAATATAGAATAACTATTTGCAAAATGTTTCCTTCCCTTTGTTAGAAGGGTAGAAAATATCCAGAGTCTGCTAAAGAGCTGCAAGTGAAAGGTCATAAAAATAAGATTCCACCTTTGTTAAGAGCATAGAAAATTTCAATGTATACATCATCTAGATCGGTCAGTTTTGAAGCACTAATAGTGAATTTTAGATAATGGATAAAGGTTCCGGCTTTTGCTACAAGCAGCTACAGCCCAGTTATTACATGCGTTTGAAAATTTGCAAAAGGGAAAGCAGGACCAAACAATTTGGATGATACAAGGTATTAGCTACAAATTCTATTGCTAAATCTCCATCCATGGTTGAAGAAAAACTCCATAGTAAATGTCTCCATCTTGTGACAAGCCGCTACTAGAGCCTCCTTGTCTTGGTCATGCCGTTCCATCTGAGCCCAAGACCGAAGCCAATAAGTACCTCAGAAAAGAACTTGCAAGAAAATTTTGATAGGAAATTTATCAAAGACAACATCATTCTAACTTAGTCATATTACCCAGCAAAAAGTTGACTCACCCGCTAAGGCTTGTCTTTTCAGTTTTTCTCCAGACTGATCCAACCATGAACCAAACAAGTGACGTACATTCCTTGGTGGCGCAATGTTAAAAGCCACAAAAACTAGAGTCCACAAAAATTTAGGATACCCACATTGGAAAAAAGTGTTTTATCGTCTCATTATCACAGACAGAACCAACATTGTTTTTCTCCATTCCAACTTCTCCTTGTCAAATTGTCTCTCGTCATAACTATCTCCTTGTATAAGTACCACGAATATTTTGATTTTCAGTGGTCTCTTTAGTTTCCATATTAGAGTATTCCTGATGATCGCCCCATTGCTAATCAAAGCAAGACAGTACAGAGAATTTACCATTTTACTGTAGATTCCAACAGAATACATCATTTTGGTTGTTTAACCGACCCGTATAATCCTATGAATCAAGTTGTGCCACATAACTAAAGCAAGATACATCCGACAGAAGCACTAATAGTGATGTTTTAATGAATCTAGTGCGTTCTAGGTTTTGCATGTTTGTTGAGTTTTTTTATGTAGAGGAAGGTCTCGACGCTATGTAGTTCCGACGACTCTTTGCTTGTCCTGCTGTTTAGTTTCTCTTGTGACCCCTCATGCAATACAACTGTGTTTACAAACATAATTGAAGCCCCAACATTGAGTCATCTTTATAATGTTCTAGAATTTGTTATTAGACCAGACTGGCAAGCTTGAAAAGTCTTCTGATTGAATGAGCAAAGCTTCCCTTTTCATTAAGAAAAGGAAGACTCTCCCCGGATCGGAGTATGATTAATCTTTTATCAAAAACTGAAATAAATACGCCATGCGGTTCTAAATGCTTTGTTGGTTAGACGTCATTTCACAATTTGTATCTGCTAAAGTAAAGTGTCATTGAAGAGCAAACGGCATTGAAGGATATAGGCTACAAGACATAAGTGTGTGGCTGGTCTTTTACAGTTTCTATATTTGACCTCCAGAAAAAAGGCTTTATATTTACCCAAAGTGTCATCTCTCCTATTGGTATTTAAGATGAATTCGTTGGCACAACCAGTGGCTTGTTTATGCACATTTACAACTTGCGCGTCGTTTGATCAGACGCGACCATAAAATATTTCATAAAGGGCATTCATGGTGCTAAAACTGCATCCAGCTACTCCGAGGTGTAAAATCAGCTTACATGTACTGTCAGGAGCACGGCGTGTAGTCGTAGAGAGTAATCCCAAAGGAGTAAATTTGAACTGAGGCAATATCGATAGTCTTCATACCATGGATCTCTTTGTTTTACCTTTTTACTGCAGGCCAGGGCATGTTTTTGTGACAGAGTAAGTGCTGCTAATGCTGCAAGTACAGCCTGATCTTTGTTGAGTAAAACATGATCTTGGTGGACACATGAATCTCACTTTATGATCTTCCAGTCTAGAATTATGCTGCAGGATCACAGAGAGAGAAAGGAGGAGCTGAGGAAGATGTGAAGTAGAAGACGGGGTGGGGGCCTCTGTTGTTTTGCATTGATGCCAAGTAAAGAGAAGCATTGACCTCCTCCCCTACTTGACACCCCGGCCTGCCCTATATAAATTCCTTGCCGCTCAACCAAACGCATCAAAAACTCATCATCTCCTTTCCTTGCTCACTCCTGTTTCCAGGCTTCAGGTGGAGCATTTTCCCTTGTCTGCGTTCTTTGTTCTTGCAAGTGTCTGAATGTTTCGGCTTTATTTGATCGGTAGCTATCTGTTTTTGTTTTCAGTGCGGCGAGGTTCACCATGAGCCGGGGCAACGGCAGCAGCGGCGTGAGGAGCGCGCGGCGGGAGCTGCAGCTGAACCTGTCCCCGCCGGCGCCCGCGGGGATGATGGAGGTGGACGGGCACGACAGCGACTCGTCGTCGCCGAGCTCGTGCGTATCGTCGGACGGCGGCGGCGGCGGCAGCCCGGGAGAGCAGTCACCCATGGTGATCGGCGCGTGCACGCGGTGCCTGATGTACTGCATGGTGGCCAAGAAGGACTACCCCACCTGCATCAACTGCAAGCAGCGCTGCCTCGTGGACCTCCTCCACGGCGACGTCGGCGGCAGCGGCAGCGGGGTCGTCGTGGACGCACCCGACGACAAGAAGCGCGGCAAGCGCAAGTGAAGGAATGACCGAAGCAGAGAAGAAGGCTCACCGGCCGCTGCCAGGCCGGCAGTGCAGTGGATGCTCAGACGGATGGTTAGCTCAGGTTGTTGTTGGTGTTGTTTGAGGCCAGGCGGTGGAGTCAGTGAGTGACTGCCGTTGGACCATCCACTGGACAGGGTTTCCTCGTTTCCATTAGTAGGCTCTAATGCTAGCTTAGTTTACTTTGGTGCTTTTTTAAGTATGTAGCAGTAGTCGTACCAGGTTATCATGGGCTGTGTGGTGGTGTGAGCAGGCTCTCTGTGTTGTCGCCGTGGTAGAGGTCTGATTAAGTAGTTGTAATCGTAATCCCCGGATTAATCAATTAACCGAAGAAATTCAAGGGGCAACTCAACTGCTTACTTATTATCAAAAAGAAGATTCAGTGTCGGGCTGTTAATGTTTCGATTCCACCTCCTGCTGCTGCCGCTGCTTCAAAGTTTTGTTCCGGAGCTCTTGCCTCTGTTCGCGCGCTCCAGCTATAGCTGCCTGAGGAGACTGAGGAGCCGCGTTTGTTTCGACGCTGCTCTGTGCAGTAGGCGAGCGCGAGGTACGGTCGTCGTCTTGGATCTGGATGCTCCATCTCCATCCAATCTTGTCTCGTGGACGCGTTCAACTCGGAGAAATGACGAGATGACAGGCCTTAATTAGTTAATCGTCGACCCCAAGCTTTGCGTGTAATTAGACGTGCGTGGCTTTTCAATTACTCGTAGTAGCTAGCACAGTACAGCTCTGTTGCTGTCGCTCGCTGATGACAGGCCTTAATCGGATCGAGAAATTGATGGTTGGGATCAGAGTCCTTGCCCCCCTCGAGGCCAGTCCCACGGATCGGGTGCCAGCCGTCTCACTCTCTCCCTCTCTGCTCTAGTATAGTAGTAGGTGCAGCTCTTGCATTGGCACCCACACACAAGCGGCTCCGGACGGCATCATTACTCAATTATATGGCGTCTGCGCGCGCGTGTGTAGTAACGCGACGCCTGACCTTGAGCATTGACGCGCATTGATTTTAGCTGTTGCCGCCACGCTACACGACACGCTCCCGGCCAGTCCCAGCTAGCAAACGACAGAGAAGAGAAAAAAGCAATGAACGGGAAGAAGAGGTAGATCCGCTCCGCGCGCGTGCACTCGATCGATCTGTTCACCGGAACGGAACGGAGCAGGCCATGAAGAAAAGCATGTATAGATAGATGGCTGGCCATGCGTGGACCGTCTCTCGCCTCGCTCAACAGGGAGGTCGTCGCGGATCGGTTCCCGCAAAGCCTACGAGTGATCTTAATTACGGGATCGGGATCCACCTGGCTCCAAATTAACTGCAGCTATGAGGAGGAAAGATAGCAGGAGGCGAGACGATCAGACGACGCCAGCATGAACTCTGGAACAAATGAGCTTGAATGCGTGCGGTTGGGAGGGGAACAGCCTGCCTGCCGGAGCGATCGAGTGAGTAAATGGCCAGCCGCCGCGCGCTGTGCGGGATGATGCTCCGTCCATCGTTGCGTCACCGAAATTTAGTACGGAGCAACGAGTCGTCTTTGCTAGCTCGTCGTGTGCGCCGCCTGCCTGCTACCAAGCGCCGACGCCACACCGCACAGCTAGCACGCACGTCGTCTCCCCTCTCCTGGCGCGCACTGCTAGCGAGTTTTAAAGGCACCTGATGAGTGCACTTAATTGTCTCTCGCTCTTGAAGGAGCGACATGGAGATGCATGCATTCATATGGCTCGCTCTCGATGCTCTGATCATGGGTGAATTTAGCCTTTGGTCGTTTGGTTTTCACCAGTCACATAGCTCGTCCACTTTTAGGTGTTTCAGACTTAGTTTTCTAATGTTTTACCTTTGAATTGAACGCGTCATTCATGTTCTTCCAACGGTCTGGCGGCGCGGGCGACGCGAGCGCCCCCCCGCTCTTCGTCGGCTTCCACTGCTAGATCTGACCTTTCCCTCCCTCTCCGTAACAATCCCGCCCGTGTTCCGGGCTCCCAATCCTCTGCTGATCCCTTCTGCTTCGTCGATTGTCGGCCTCCTCCTCGTCAACCGTTGGCTCCGGCCTCGAGTAGTGGCTGCAAGCCTTTTCAGCCCCCTGGAAGGGTTCTCCGGCAAGCTCTGGGATTTTTGGCGCCTCTTCATCTCTGGTTTATCCAAAGCAAGATGTTCTTATGCGGCCCCTACCTGGTGGAGTGGCGATCAAATCTCCCTGCAAGGTGCCCCCTTTCCGTGGCTCAACTGCTGGTCTGTTGCCTGAGTGTGCTCTCGACTCGCCTGGCATGTCCTCTCTTTCGGCTGCGGGTGCGTCCCGTTCTTTTGCTGAGGTGGTTCAGGGATCGCCGCCGGCGACGGAAGGTTACTTTCTCCCCTGCTCCAACGGTCGTCTCGTTCTGGGCACAGGATGCCCCAGCAGCTTTGGGCCGGCCTATGCTCCATTCTGGCCGCTTTCCTCAACCTCGTCAGCTCATTCTCAAAGGCGCGGCAATTTCTGCTTTGGTTCAGTTTGAGCACGGGGATGCCTCACCCGCTGAAGATCACCCCATATCTGCCCGACATGACTGCCACGAAGCTCGAGAAGCTGATGACGCCCGTCCATGGCAGGTGGTTAAGCACAAGCATTGGTGGCGACATGACCGCTCCTTCAAGGCTGCCCGTCATGCGCGACGGTATGGGCTGGTAGCTTTCAAAGAAAAGGCTAAGGGTATGTGCTATAATTGCCTATCCAAGAATCACTTCAAAAAAATTGCAGAGAGCCAAAAAGATGCTGGTGCTGTGGAAACGTTGGTCATACTTCTGCCTTTTGCGGTAGAGGTTAGAGAGAGTGTTAAAGTATATTTGGTAGGCTATATATTCTGTATAGTAGACTATCATATATGTCAGGATATATTTGATAGAATAGATATTATGTATTATATGCTGCCATATGTATCCAGAGGTGTCTTGTCCATCAAGACTCCTGCACCCCTATAGATATGTACCTCTATCAAACATTACAATCATCTAACTTTCGGCGGCACACTCTCTCTAACTTGGTAATCAGAGTCATCGATTTTTTCTTCGCTTCCGCACATCTCTGACCTAACCCTAGGGTTCATCGCCACCCACCACCACCCCTAACCACCACCGTCTTGTCGATCATGTCGGGCAGCACCTCCAACCTCTCCGTCGACAAGCAGCAGGCCGCCGCCGCCGTCGCGGCCACCGCCGCTGCCAAGAGCAAGGAGGACGACGCCGCGGCTGCGGCTCAGGCCGCCGCCGCTACCGCGCACCGAGAGCAGGAGGCTCTCGTCGCCGCTGTGGCTGCCGCATGCAAGACCCTGGACGAGCCACGGGCGCGCGAGCGCGCCGCCGCCCTCACTTGGGAAAAGGAGAAGACCATCGTCCGTCACCTAGAACAGCAGCTCGCCGCTGCCCAAGGGATCACGATTCCCCACGACAACGATGACGATCGCTCCGTCGACGCCGGCTCCAACCCCAACGCCGCCCTCACCGCGCATCTGCACGCGCAGGCTGCCAGTCTCCAGAATATACGATCGGTGGTCACGATCGTCCTGGAACCATCGTCGCCCGACTACAAGCGGTGGCACGACCTCGTGCTTCTCACGCTTCGTCGCTACGCCCTCGACGACCACGTCCTCTCTGATGTCGCTGATCCGTCCGTCTATTGGGCTAGACTGGACAGCATCGTGGTGACATGGATCCTCGGCACCCTGTCCCCCGAGC
>VSTD030002874.1:0-11396 GCA_008808055.3 Sporobolus alterniflorus
CCCCATGCATTGCATTTATGTTAGTATCTCATACTTGCATATTTATAATAGATCACTCAGAGTAAGGACGTGTGGAACCACCGGAGCCAGCACCAGTCGAGGGCGCTGACTACGAGCAAGACCAAGGTAAGCCTCGGTGCATCTAACCACAATCATTGAGCTTATTTTTATCCCAGTTATATCTTTTAATTATGATTCTTGGATGTGCATTAAGTTCTAGGAGTTGAATTGGTACCTAGTTGCATTACTATCACTTTCTGACATATCCATATTACCCTATTACTAGAGATAAGTCGTTAGCTATGGCTAGGCATATATGTAGGCTACGGTAGATGGCCGGGTGGTCAGAAGACCACGTGACGACCATATGTTCTTTACATTCAATACTTTGGTTTAGTTGATGGAACTTGGTTAAACTGGACACCGGGCGGGGCCATTAGGGAAAAGTGGAGACGACTGTTGGGAAGGTCGGAGAGTGGTATGTGGTAAGCTAGCACCTCCAAGATTGTAGCCCCCGCCTGTGTCAGTTAAGGACCAATGGGTTGGCCCCCACGAGCAAGTATTGAACGTACCAATCGTATGCTGGTGATATGGGCCCAGGAAGCTAAAGTAGCTATGTAACCATTGGGCCGAAACCCCTCTCCTCTACTCCAGGGCTGTCGCATGGGAGGAAGAATGAGGCCACCCAAGACAACGGCTGGGCCAGTCTATCTTTGGTTGTCAAGACTTCTTCCTGATGTAGGGACCTGTTTTGACTTTGTGGGAGCCAGTAAAAGGTTGTCACGTACGAGGACTGCCCACAAAAAGCGTACACCGGGCGTGCGTGGACTGGAGTGGGAAGTGTACATGGCGTGTTGTTTGAGTTTTCCCTTGTAGGGTGTACATCTATTCAAATCGCCGTAACTCTCAGATATGAGTAACCGCTTATTTGCGGCAGTCATCACGTAGATAACCTAATGGCATGGTTTACGGTTTAATATGAACTTGTGATGCTTTACTATAATTACTTATTTGCAACTCTTGCTTGATTAGTTAAATGGCAACTGCTAGTTATAATGATTTGAATATAGCTGATAAATGAAAGCAAGTAGTGGAATTATACTGAGTAAAGTTAAAACTTGGAAAGTAAGGACTCACTCTTAGCGCGGATTTGGCATAGAGCTTGTCCTATTTCAGCCTTACATGCTAGGAGTCAGCTATTTATGGCCACGTTGATGGGTCAGTCTTGCTGAGCTTTAGTTGCTCAGGCCTTGGTTGTGGATTTAATTTGTGTGTAGAGATGCCCGAGTATTGTGACTGCTGTGGCAAGTGGGTGTGGCCCAATGGTGAGCTTGAAGATTGGGAAGAGACTTGGGAGTCACCCCGTGAGCAGCAGCCGAGGACTTCACATCATAGGGCCAATGTAGGCCCTTGCATTACCGAGTGATAGTATTTTAGTTTCGCTTCCTCTATGTTTTTAAACTTGGACACTTCATTATCTACGTATTTCTTTTGTAATTCAAGAATTCATGTAATAACTCTTCATTCGGGCCATGTATGTGTTGTATTATACATCAATGCTTCGGTGTTGGCACCTCATATGGATCCTGGTTAGGACTGACCACCCTTGCTTAGGGGTGGGATTGCCACAATTCAAAAATATGAATTTACTCTGGTGAGTGCTTTCTCAGATGCAGATTGGACAGGCAGTGTTGATGATAAGAGATCAACGGGAGGATTTGCGGTATTTCTAGGATCAAACCTCATTTCATGGAGTGCTAGAAAACAAAACACCATGTGAAGGTCAAGTACTGAGGCAGAATATAAGTTTATTGCAGATGCTACTGTTGAAGTCATGTGGATACAAATTCTACTAAAAAAGTTAAAAATATTAAACCCATAGGCAGTCAGATTGTGGTGTGACAATATTGGTGCAAAATATTTATCTTCTAATCCTGTGATTCATGGCAGGTCAAAGAATATAGAGATTGACTATCATTTTGTGAGAGAAAGAGTATTTCAAAAACTACTATACATTGATTTTATATCTTCCAAAGACTAGGTGGCTGACAACTTCACTAAAGCCTTGTCAGTACGATTATTAGAGTATTTCAAGAACAATCTCAACCTAGAAGGAGGTTAAGATTGAGAGAGGGTGTTAAAGGAATACTCTAGAAGGTTTATCCTTATGTGGATTTGTTGTAATCCCGAGTTCCCTTCGGTTGAGTAGATATGGGTGCTTAGAAATTTGTTAGATCTCTAACCAAGCCAAGACATTCACCATATATGTATGTGCCATGATGGAGGCTTTTTCCATCCAAGTATTCAACACGCAACCTCGGTGGATCCTGAGTTTACGAGCTGGCCTATGCACTAGCTGGATGTCAAGAACACATTCCTCCATGACACCCTCACCAAGATGATCTACCACAATCAACCCATCAGCCGGTGTGCCAGCTCAACAAGTCCATCTATGACTTGGAGCATGTGCCACAAGATTGGTACCATCACTTCACCTCCTACATGGTATCCTTGGGCTACGTGAAGGTCAAGTTGGGCACCTTGTTATTCATCCAACGTCACGGTGCCGACACTATGTACCAGTTGCTCTACATTGACAACAACGTCCTCACCACCTCGTGCCTAGTGCTTCCAAAGAGTACCACTACAACCCTCCAATAAGAATTCGCCATGAAGGACCATGGTCCCTCCACCACTTCCTCAATGTCTCAGTGGAGCAACGACACAATGACCTCTTTCTGCACCAGCATCAGTACGCTTAGGATATCTTTGAGTGCGCTAACATGAGCAACTGCAAGCCCTGCACCATGTCAGTGGACACTCAGGCTAAGGTCTCCTCTTGGCCTAAAAACGAGACAGGAAAATCCTGCCCCATCTGACTCCCATTCCCACTTTTCAACTGACCGTTTTCGAATATGTGGGGATGAAAATGCAAACGGATGAAAACGGGACAATAAAAATGGGATACAGGATTGAAAATGGTTGAGCAATTTTCCGTCCGATTAGGTGGGATCCCATTTTGGGCCAATAATTTCCCATTTTTATTCCTGATTATGGGCCTACAGTTTGCAACCCAACTCAACGAGGGGCCCATCAAACACCGCAGTCCGTAGTCCACCTCCGCCTCCACCTCCACGCCTACAGATCCAGAGCGGTGAGCATAGCCCCAACAGCCACCGATTGCCATGCACCGAGCAGGTCACCGGTCCCACCGGTCGCTAAGCACTGAGCAGGTCGTCGCCTCGCTGGTCCCATTGATCACTGAGCACCGAGCAGGTCACTAGGGCCCCACCAGGCATCGAGCATCAAATAGGTCGCTGGGTCCCCTTCACCTCCAGGCTCCAGTCGATGCCTCCGCCTCGTTTAGGTGCTTCTCCACTGGCGACCAGGCTCCGGGGTCCAGCACGGCAACACGCGCCTCCGCTGAGCACCGAGCAGCACATGCTTCCTTCTCGTTCTATGTAAAGCTTTGCTACTTTAAAGCTTCCACTTTCCAGTAATTAATCTAGATGGAGAAGCTTATTTGTTAGAATGTATTGATAAGGAGAAGCAGCTCCGTGATATCAAGATTATTTGCTTGAGACAGCATGAGGGAGTGCGACATCACCGTAACATTTTAGTCTCTTGATGATTTGAATCCATCCATATCACCTATACTAATTGGTTAGAGTGTCGTACTATAAACTTTGTCAGTAATAATAGTTCAATTTTCTTCCTACTGAACTCAAAAGGGCAAAATTATTTGTGCCACACCAGTCCGAATGGTCACTGGGGTGTAAATTTTGGGTTTGCTTGGTTGTCTAGTTGTGATTGACCTGCATCATGTATATGTTTTGTTGTTGTTTAGGTGCGCCTCCACTGGCGAATTGACGAACTGTAGGAGAAAGAATGTGAAGATGCAGAGTTCTATATTCTATGTTATTTGCTAGTTCTATATTCTGTGTTATTTTCTATTAGTGTTCATGATTACATGTTGCAGCATGTTGCTATTATGTTGGGTCGTGTTGATGTTTTCGACTAATTTACCGGTTATCGACCGTTTCTGGTATATTTTTATCTGAATTTGTTTATTTCCGACTAACCGAATATGTCTCATTCATTTTCGTTTCCGGCATCCCTGTTTTCGTTTCTGTCCGACTGAAAAATGTGAAAGTGAAAATAGAATACATGTTTTTCTAACCGTTCTCGTCCATTTTTAGCCCTAGTTTCCTCTGACATGGGTGTCCCTATGAGTGACCCAATTACCTAGCGTAGTCTGGCCAGAGCTCTCCGGTACCTCACCTTCACCAGGTTACATCTCCTATGCAGCACAACACGTGTGCCTTCACATCCACGACCCTCGTGAACCCCTTGTGAGCACCATCTAACTGTTGAGAAGCGCATCCTCTGCTACCTGCAGAGCACCCTCAACCACGACATGCTTCTTCTCCTCGTCTACACTAACATTGACTAGATGGGTTGTCACGACACTCATTGATCCACTTCAAGCTATGCGGTGTTCATAGGCAACAACCTCGTCTCCTGGTTCTCAAAGCACCAGAATGGTGTCTTCCATTCGAGTGCTGAGGCGGAGTACCGTGTCATGACCAACGACGTGGCGAAGGCATGTTGCTTATGTCAGCTGCTTCTGTAGCTACACAACGCTCTATGGCAGGTCAGCTTGGTATACTACAACAATGTTAGTGCGCCCTACCTCCCTACCAACCTTGTCTAACATCAGCACACTAAGCATGTTAAAATTGATCTCCACTTCGTTCGTGAGCGCGTCACGATAGAGGTGATGGCATCCTCCACATCCCAACAACCTCCCATTTTGCTAACATCTTGACCATGGGGTTGCCTCAGTGTTCTCAGAGTTTCGATTCAATTTGAACATTTGTTGTGGCTATAGTTTCGAGTCTGAGGAGGGAGGGGGTGTTAGAGTGTATTTTGTATTTATTGAGTGGTGTAGGCTCATTGGGCTATGTTTGTGGACTTATTAGGCTATGTATGTGTGGAGACCCAGTCCATGCCTATATATATGTATTCATTGTCTTGAGATTAATCTGAGCACTCCATTTGCCCAATCTAACACTTGCCTTTCTAGAAGTTGTAGTTCAAAAACTAGATTTTAGTTAAAATTCAGACTAAGCTGTAAGGATATTTGGATCTCAGTAACCTATACAAAGGCCCCTTTAATTCATTATTTTGTTAGTTGGATCATAAAGCATCAAGGTTACCATTCATCACGATCATCAGATCTATATTGTTATATTGTTTTCGCAATTCGTGACCAGAAATGTTCTACTCATCAGATCTATATCCAAGCAATTATTTTTCTTCGGAGTAAAAATATGCGCCTAGGATAGTCCTGTAAATCGGGCCATGTCAGCCCAGCCCACGACCCATTACCATCGTGCTCGTCCCTAAGAGCAAGGCCCGGCATGACCCAGATAAAAGTGTGGGCCGGGCCATGCTAGCCCACGTGCCTAAGCCTAGGCCCAAGCATGGTACAGTGCACTGTTATCTAGGTCGTGCTGGCCCATTCGGCCCGCTGTGCTACATGCCCTTTAGGCCCGACGTGCCTTGAAGAGCCCACAAGTTCTTAGGGTATACATGTTCAGTTCAGAAATCACAGTCACATGCTTGAAGCCTTGAAATACAGACAATCAGAGTATCAGTCTATCAGACATACAGTTCAGTTCAGAATTCTTCAGAAAGAAGAATCACAGTTCAGTCGTTCAGAAATGAAATACATATTACAGACATACAGTTTAGTTCATAATCAAAGTTCACCAATACAATTCAGTCCAGAATTCACTCAGTCTTACAAAAATTATTGCCCTTGTGAGTTTATGAATTGTACTAAGCGTTTGCTGCCTCGTTAAAAACTTTTCTAAGTAAAAACTCATATCAACTACATGAGAAAACCCTAGAAAGGAAAAGAGTACAATGACAATCCACTCTCACTTGGGCAGTCCACCACCACTGTCAGTCTCACTGAACACCACCAGCAGCAAGAGCACTAGCAGTAGGCTGATCGTCATCAATGATCAGCTCCTCAAATGTAGACAATACCTCATCATTCTCAACCTCATGCTGCTACTGAGCAGCTCCAAGTTCCCAATCCTTTATGCATGAGATCAACTCCACCATATCACTTGTCAAGCTTCGCCATCGCTCTTCAATGACCCTGCCAACAAGAGAGAATGTAGATTCTGATCTAATTGTCGAAACATGCACTGTCATAACATCTTTAGCAGGGATAGATAGTACCGGGTAGGCTCGCCTGTGATCACACCACCATTTCAGAATATTGAAATCATCATCATATTCAGAAACATGGTCACTATCAAGGTAGGACAGTAGTTCTGATTGAGATTCAAATAGGAAGGAATTGGTGAAAGTGGAAGAATGCATTGTACAAGGTTTAGGTGTGGAAGATGGATCAAAAACTCTACCAACTACATCAGAACCATATATCTTCTCCCATGCTTTCCTCTTCTTTCGAGCTCAAGAAAGAGGAGCTTGTTTCCGATGTGGATTTTGTCCACTAAACCTCAAATCATAGTTGGTAAAAATAGCAGTTAACTGAGCATGAATAGACTCATAATAGTTTGCATAATCAGTAGATGCAAGATTAGAAATAAATGTAAGTGCCTTGTGAAAATCTATCATCTTAGCTCTAGAATCAAGAACAAAAGCAAATGAATACAACATAGGAATACAGTTCCAATATTTTGCAAACTTCGCTTTCATGGAAAGTACAGAAATTCTAAGCAAAGGATCATTATCATATTGGTTCAAATAGCTAGCAATATCAATAAGATGATGCAACATTAGAGGTGTAGTGGGATAATAAACACCATACAACTCAAGTGTAGATTCATAGAACAACTCAAGAAATGATAAAAAAATACAGCAACATACCCATGGTTATCAGTGAGTAGTGTCTGTCACATAGTCTGCTTATAGTGAGTATCCATAAAAACAGTGAAGGTGCTCTTGTATGGAACAAGATGCTTTAACATGAGACAAGTTGAGTTTCATCTAACATCAATATCCAAGCCAAATTTTCTAGCACGAACACCCATAGCAATGCAATATGATTTATATGTAGCAATACGTTGATTCGATGAATTCAAGAAGGATATAGCAACTCTGAATGGCATGGACATCTTTGATGCAAAAAGTAGAGCCAACATAGCTAGAGAATTTAGGAGTAAGAAAAGTCATGTCACTAGTATTAGCTGATGCATTGTCAAGTATAAAAGAGAATATCTTATCAGTTAAACTCTATCCATCAAGTACATTACCAACATACTCAACAATATTTGAACCATAATGGAAAACATCTATCAAACACAAGCCAATCAACTTTTTTTCTAGTTCCCAATCAGAGTTGATAAAATGAGCAACCACACTAAGATAATCCTCCTTAGAATTGTCATTCCAAATATCAGATGTGATAGCAATAGAAGAACAAGCAGTCAAGCAATCCAACATAATAGTTCGAGTTTGATTAAAATGCTTACAAAATCTCTACTGGTTGTTTGCCTACAAAGAGGGGCATATCTAGGATTATGAGCATGTCTTATGTATTCAACAAAAGCATCATATGCACCAATACCAAGAGGCAGATCTAACCTAGCAATCAAACAACATAATTCAATATGAGCAGTCTCAGGGTTGTAATCCCAACGTCTAACAGATCCATCAGAGCTATAATTAAGCACAGATTGAACCTTTGCTGCATGATCAGCCTTATGAGCACATGGAATTCGATGTCTAAGGAGATGACCAGTACCACCAGTAGACTGAGCAGTCATGACTTTCTTGCAGTAGTTGCATTTGGCACCATACCTTGTCCTCTTACCATTGACGAGGTGGAAAAGCTCCTCAAATTCGTTCCATGCATCTGAAGTTCACGTGCGATTCTTGCGGTCGCGCGCCTGTGGCTGTGCCTGGGTGGTCGACGTCGTCCTTGTCCTCTGCCTCAGCCCTTGTGGTGGCATCGGCGTCGCCGTGCTGCTTGGCGTGGCCATCCCGATGCTGTCATCACCATCCACAGCTCCAAAGAGATCCACGGTTTTGAGATCCTCGTCGTCATCACCTTGCAGTCCACAGTTGAAGCCAGCACGGTACTCGTCAGCATCGATGGAGGTGAGATCCACAGGCATCGAGCTGTCATCGTCGATAGGTCTCAGCCGAGGTGGCCTCAATGCCATTTCAAGCTACCGAGTACCGACTGTGACCGATGACCTCTACTCCACATCTGCGATGACATGCCGACAGGGGGGAGTCAAGGAGGAGATGGGGATTGGAGAGGACAGAGGAGCCGACAGGCGGCGTGAATTAAGTTTAGGGTTTGGGACTTTAGGGCACGGCGCAGATTAGGTTTAGGGTTTGGTGGGCGCAGCGGGGCGGGGCAGTGGTGTATATAGGCGGGACGAGCTGATTGGGTCGTGCCACCCACCGTGCTATGATGGGCCACGGTATCCGTGTGCCAGGCTAGGCCGCCTGACAGGGGGAGCGGCGGCCCAAGCACGGCCTGTTGGCTCGTGTCATGCCCGGTAGGGCCCATGACTCCTCGGGCCGTGTCATGCTTGGGCCAAGCCCGATTCCACGTGCGGCATGCTGGCCCATTTAGCTCGACCGAACAGGACTAGCCTAGGACAGATACATCATACATGTGTGGTATGTAGATGCAAATTCTTGTCGCTAAGAAAGCTTCTTGTTAAACTCCATAAAGGGCAATCCAAATATCAATGATATCCTATGTTTTCTCAATTTTACCCCATGTCTACAAGAGAATATATTGTTAATTCCGATTGACTCAATTCAGTTAGCAACACGTAGCGTAATGCGTTTCCTTTGTTTACTCACGTTAGGTAAATGAAACAATCCGAGAATTTGGTTAATGTGCATGGTAAATCCAGACCTTCTGAAAACAAAACTAACAATGAAAATAATTACCTCGGCCATAAAGATCATGTTAAGTATATGGTTCACAGTTATCTAGGTTAATTATTAAATTTGTCATATATAATTTGATTAAAATGTCATGAGATCAAAATCTAGAGAGTCCAATCAACAACAAAATTTGAGCATGAATTAGAAACTGATATTAGAGCCACAAGATTCAAATCACTGAAGTGATGATTCATGTAAGAGGCCCACAATTATAAGAGAATTGTATGTTGGGCGGCCATGTGCATGTCAAATATATGCTCGAGCAAGAAACAAGTAAGAAAAAACTTGAAAACATGTGCATATTTTTACTGATCCATCATGACATGAACCAGGTCTGAAATATAATGATTCACAATTTTATTTACTGAACTTTCACCAAATGAAGCAAACAACAGCATCTATGTCAGCACCAAATCTTATTCACAACAGTGTTACTGCTAATTATTTCAAATTATATTTAGACGTTACATTACCAAATATTCAAAGTTCCTTATTTTCTGTCAAGATACTCCACGAACCCCCAGTATTAGAGATGATGGAATGACCCATTCCATAGCACAAATTTATAGCCTGAAGGAGTTCCATCCATGACACACCAAATTAGAATTGCAGTTATCGCTGGTACTAAAAACTAGTTCTGATATGTACTGAAGATCCATAGTAATACAAGATCATTTGTAACAACCAAAGCAAGATTCTGTAATACAGAATAAAGTTATTAGAATAAAATGAACAAGCACGAAATTTCAGCAATCACTTCAAAGAATGAATAATAGCCACCAAACATAAACAAATGACCAGCAGAAAAAAAAAAGAACCAAACCCCAAAACATATGCTCCATCATTCTTTTTAATTGATGATGCCTTAGTTCAGTTTTTTATCTAAAGAAGTGGTCTTAATGTCATTAATTTAAAACCTGAGTGTGTAGTATCCAGAGTGGCATGTTAATATGGTACAGTAACATAGAGAGGCTATAAAGAGAAATCAGGCAGTGATGGAACAAAACAGTACTAGGATCCACATCCCACAAATTTTGTTTCATATTTTTCGCCTTTTGCATTTAGTTAATGGAACAAAACAGTACTAGGATCAATTCTGACTGATCGATAGTCATCTTATCACAAAGAACATTCCATTCACAAACATATGCTCAGAACAAATTACTAAGAAAGTATTGAACACAGTGTCATCCTCTCAAAACTGTACCACAGGGTGACATGCCAAACAGGTGCAAGATTACTTCAGCAGGTGAATGAAACAAAGGCAACATTTCCCTTTGTAACGAAAACAGGGCATCAAAGAGCAGGCAACTAAGGCACATATACCTATGTATTGCGATCCATGTACATCAAAATCACTTCAAGTGACTGATTGTCATGAAAGCTGGCTCAGTGCTGTGACCACTCAATACTCTTGAGGTCGATGCCAGCCTTGGCCATCTCATAAAGTGGGCTCATGTCACGGAGCTTCTTCACCTGATGCACAGTGAGCTCAATAGCTCTGTCCACCTCTTCCTCGGTGGTAAAGCGGCCAATGCCAAAGCGGATAGAAGTGTGTGCCATGTCCTCCTCCACCCCAAGTGCCCTCAGCACATACGAGGGTTCCAAGCTGGCGCTAGTGCAGGCACTACCACTGGACACGGCCACTTCCTTCAGTCCCATCAGCAAGCTCTCCCCCTCAACATACGCGAATGATAAGTTCAGGTTGCCTGGGTAACGGTGCTCCATGCTTCCATTGATGACAACCTCATCAACCTGTGCACGGATGCCATCGAGCAGCCTCTGCTGTAGAGCTGCAGCCCACCTGTGGTCATAGTCCATCTCCTTAGCGGCAATCTCACAGGCGGCACCGAATCCTACAACAAGCGGTGTGGGCACCGTCCCGCTGCGGATGCCACGCTCCTGCCCACCACCGCTCATCTGTGGCTCCACACGGATACGCGGCCGGCGGCGGAGGTAGAGCGCGCCCACGCCCTTGGGCCCGTAGATCTTGTGCGCGGAGAGGGACATGAGCCCAATCCCCATCCTGTTGACATCGATGGGGATCTTCCCGAGCGCCTGTGCGGCGTCGGTGTGGAATGGCACGCCCTTGTCCTTGCAGATGCGCCCAATCTCCTCGAGCGGCTGGACGACGCCGATCTCGTTGTTGACGGCCATGACGGAGACGAGCGCCGTGTCGGGGCGGATGGCTTCCTCGAGCTGGGCGAGGTCGACCAGGCCGTCGGAGCGGACAGGGAGGTAGGTGACCTCGAAGCCTTCCTGCTGGAGGTACCTGCAGGAGTCGAGGACGCACTTGTGCTCGGTCTGGGTGGTGACGACGTGACGGCGGCGGTCGCGGTAGAAGCGGGCGACGCCCTTGACGGCGACGTTGTTGCACTCGGTGGCCCCCGAGGTGAAGAAGATCTCGCGCGGGTCAGCGCCGACGAGGGCGGAAACCCGGGCGC
>VSTD030002875.1:0-11396 GCA_008808055.3 Sporobolus alterniflorus
ATCTACCAAGAACTTACTTATGATTTTTTTACAGTAAAAAAATCTGATCTGAAGAATACCCTGGTTACTCCTGCATATAAAGTCCAATTGTATGTGAAAATGCCTTTATAGCATAAGGACATAAAGATTAATGTGTTGAAAAATCCCCATTTGACCTTTGTAGCATAGGAAATCAGGAGCACTCAAAAAGGAAGGTAGTACCAAAATATGCAAATGCTGTTAAGTTTCAGTGAAGAAAAATCACCGAGTTATGTCATTTTGATGGCTGAAATAAATTCACGTAGTGCATTAATCTGCGATGTATATCTTACTGAAAATTATCAGGATTTGAAAGACAATAATGAACAGTACTTAAACTTGGATGATCATGGAACAGTACATAGACCTCTAGGCAAAAGGGAACTTGAACAACTACAAACTTCTGGGAGTACAAAGCACTACAATTACAATATAAAGATAGCAGGCAAACCTTTACAAAATAGGGGGGCAAACTACTTTTGATGAGATTCCTCTAATGTTCTACTGAACTAAACAAACGAATAATACTTAAACCTCTAAGTAGAAGTGAACATGAAGAACTGCAAATCCCGTATAACTGGATAATGCCATAATCAGATAATTAAAAAAGAAAGAGCAATGATGTCTATACGATCATAATCTTTGCAAAATAAAATTTAGACCATGACTACATTTTGATCTTACTCGTAATCAATATATAAAACATTGTACTACAAAAGTAATGTTGGAAATTTGTATCCTTCAATAATGTCTATGAACACAAATTAATTAAAGCTGTTGCGTGTAGTACTAATTTTGTTAATCTGTGAAGAGAGTAGTCAGAGATGCTTGATGTAGGAGAACTTGGAGTCTATGAACATTAATAGGTGAGAGGGAGATCATCACTGATGGGGATATAATATAACAAGTGAAAGAATCAGATTGCTAGGACGTGAAAGGGAGAGAATAATGATTTGGCGACATAAAAAAGAAATCTAGAAGGACTACTGTCAGTGGTTTCCAACACAGCTTCACCATCCCAAACAACTACTGCAAGGGAAACAGATGGTTTAGATGCGTCTGGACATCACCTGCATACACACATATGTCAAAAAAGTTCTATTTCTCAAAAGATTATCTGATTATGGCATCAAAACACTGCAAGCAGAATTCACCTCATCGTCGAAGTCGAACTTCATCCATGATGTCATCGCCTCCGTGAGCCCACCGTTGGCCTCGTGGTTGTCAGCTTTGCGCTGATCCATCACTGCGGTGAGGATCGGTGGTTCTTGTGGCGCCGTAAAGCTGGGGAGATATTAAATCACATACGCCACCAACACAAAATCAAATCGGAGGTCACCACTGTACGGAGCATATCAGAGGGAGCTCTCAGAGGACAAGAGGAGGACCGAGCAATTGCAGCAAAGGAGAGGCCGTCTAGGCGGCAGTGGCGGGAAAGGGCCTCCGGGCAGCGGTGGGGGAGGTCATCTGGCTGGGCAGTGGCGGGGAAGCATGTTTCTGGTCGGCTAGCGACTCAAAGGACGGAGGAGAACCAGGCAGTTGCAGCGGGGGAGAGGCCATCCTGGCGGCGGTGATGGGGGAGGGCTCTCCGAGCGGCGGCATTGGGGGAGGGCTTCTAGGCGGTAGTGGGGGAGGTCACCCGACCGGGCGACGGTGGGGGAAGGCGTCTGGTCGGGCGATGGCATCGTGGGAGGGCCTCCGGGCGGTGTTCGACCTAGCGGCGGTGGAGAGGGTTGCATCGTCCGATCGTGTACTAACTAAAGAAGAGGATGCCTGTGTATTGGGCTGAACTGGGCCGGTTCGTGTGAATTGATGGTTCAGATTTACAGAATCATTCCATCTAATGGATAAAAAAATTGGGGTGACGTGGATCAACCAGGACACAGAGAATGGAGGGAGGCTGGTTTCACTTATATAGTTATAGTTGATTCTTTTTTCTTTTTACTCTTTTAGACCCAAGCCCACCTGGTCGCTGCGCCTCGTCTGTCATGGCCCGCCATCCATGGTGCCATGACACGTGTTGTGCCGCACTCCACCCCTTCTCGTATGACCTCGTCATAACCCCTTCTTCTCCCGTGAGCTCACCCAACATTTCTATATGTTAGAACATTTTTAATCAACAAATAAAAATATTGTGGCAACATTTAAAATGTTGGCTAAAAAATGTTCAAAAATTTAGTCAACAAATAAAAATGTTGAATTGACATTTAACAATATGTTGAAAACCATATTCAAATTAAATAAAAAATGTCAACCCAGAAAAATAAAATAGTAGTTCAACATTTCTGAAATGGAAATTTCCAAAAATGAAATATTGTTTCAACATTTCCAGTAATAGAAATTTCTGAAAATAGAAGCCAATTAAAAAATGGGTCAACCACTAATGTCAATTATAGTAGTTGATCGCTATATAGGAAAACACGCACTTGTTGGCTTTTAAATATGGTGTCATGTAAGCTATTTTAACGATGCGACAGCAAATTAATGAAGAAAGAGATGAAAAAGGTTTCATCTAGATGAAATCATGTCTACAATATTTTGAAAGCTATGAAACCTAATGAAACTAGCACTGTAGGCCTTTGTTTCATAAATCAACCAAACAAGATGCAACAAATCACTACAACAAAACCTCTTATAGAGACCTTTTGCTATAGGAATTTTCCTAATTTGCCTCTATATAAGCTATAACGTTATATTTTTGTGACACTTTGCAACGTGTCTTAAAAATAAAGTGTCACAAGGATTGTAGAGACATTCTTTAAGATATCCTGTTAAGTGTCCATATATAAACAATGTAGTAGAGGCATTTTTGTGATATTTTGAAATCGGCTATATCTTGTAGTGACATATCTAAAGACATCTTTTGATTCACTAGAGACACTATTTTATTAATTTGAGATGCACAATAAACTACTTAAAAGAATAATACTTGAAACATAGACACATAGTGTTGTCTGGGTAAACTTGTTAGACAAGTTGTAAGTAGTGCAAGAGGTCTTGAGTTCTGAGTATGTACAAATTTTATATTTTTTATAATTTATTTAACACTACAAGAATGACTTTATGTGATAGTAAAGACATTGTATAGTGCTTCTAGAAAAATATCTCTAATTTGGTAGAGACAAAAAATATCTTTACGATTGTTTAGAGACTATTATAATGATTCTATTATAATAAAAAAGTGCCTCTACAAGCCAATTCTCTTGTAGTGAATAATTTACATGACACACCTAGCAAACATAAAAATGAAATTAGGCATTGGAGAGGGGTGTTTCATTTGTACTCTATATGACATGACAATCTTGGAAACAATAACATGAAACCCTCCGCTCGGATCAACCTAAGGTTGGCCTTGCTGACTTCATGGGATGTCTGAGGATTGCTTATGCAACTGTATTGATCTAAAGAAAGTCACGCATTCAGGATTAAGAAACAATTCAAATATTTTTCCTTCCTTTTGAAAAGAAAGGCTTTTGAAAAAGTGGGAGGACCTGTCCTCCAGAAAAGAAGGCTTTTGAAAAGAGGGAGCTAGGTGCCTGACTATTGAGAAAAGAAGGATTTATTTAACACTACAAGAATGACTCTATGTGATAGTAAAGACAATGTATAATGTTTCTAGAAAAATCTCTCTAATTTGGTAGAGATGAAAATGTCTTTACGATTGTTTAGAGACAATATTATAATGATTCTACTATATTAAAAAAGTGTCTCTACAAGCTAATTCTCTTGTAGTGAATAAATAATATGACACACCTAGCAAACATAAAAACGAAATCAGGAATTGGAGAGGGGTGTTTCATTTGTACTCTATATGACATGACAATCTTGGAAACAGTGAAATGAAACCCTCCACTCAGATTAGCCTATGGTTGGCCTTGCCGAGACGTCTCCTTCATGGGATGTCTGATGATTGCTTATGCATCTGTGTTGAACTAAAGAAAGTCACGCGTTCAGGATTAAGAAACAATTCAAATATTTTCCTTCCTTTTGAAAAGAAAGGCTTTTGAAAAAGTGGGAGACCCTTTCCTCTATAAAAAGAAGGCTTTTGAAAAGAGGGAGCTAGGTGCCTGCCTTTTGAGAAAAGAAGGTTGCTGAGCCAGATAATGAAATCCCACAATGTAAAAACATAACCAATGAAGTATTAAAATGTCCATAATTTTAACAAACCCAGTATGAGTGAAACTAAGATGAACTGGCAGCCAGGAAATTATTTATTTAGTTTGTGCACCAGCATTAGTTAAGAATAGAAAAGGCTGTTAAAATATCAAAGGTGTTAATCATGGTCCATGGAATCGCAAAATGTCTGTAATTTTTCTCAGCATTAAACTTTATATCATTGCAAATGCTCTACTTTTATTAACAGTCATGATTTAGATATTGTTGCCGACAAAGTTTTGTTGGACAATGGTTTGCTAGCGTGGCTGCCTGAAATATTTGTTTCACCAGAACTGTAAAAGTTTTATGATGCATAAACTAATTGGCTAGGATTATATGCCATACATACCCACCTTTAAAACTTGATGAAGTTTTATGCACACCTGTGCATATTAAAATAGTGGATACTGTTTATATTTAGGGCATGTTCGGCATAGCTCCAGCTACAGGTAATTTGTGGAGTTTTTGAAGCTGCTCAGATCAAGCTCTGGAAATTCATGGAGCTGGAGGAGCTGTGAATAGATTAAGGGTCTTTTGTTTAAGTCAGTTTGTTTATATTTTATATTGAAATGAAAATCTACTACACTTTTATATGAACTTACTTATAAACTCGATCCCTAACATGGATGTCGGAGTTGGAACCATGCCAAACACAACCTAATTGGAAAGGCTTCAATTGGTCCCTATCATATAGCATGGTTTTTTGAAGGGGAATTCAATGATGGTGCACATATTTACCAGGTTCAGAAAAAAGTGTATATTTTGAATGACAAATAAGAGAAATGTACATGTTTCAATTCCAAATCCAACTAGTTCATAATCTATGCGATATTGCGGGGTTTCAAAATATCTTGTATTTATTTGAATTCACATGTTGATTCCAATTCAAGCAGAAGATAATCAAACTTAAAATGACAATATTATTGCACTTCCTATGTGATTGCAGGGTACTAGTAGTAAATAGATGTTTAAAGATATATAAGAAATAGAATCATAAAATAATAAATGAATTTAACTATATCATTTCGGCTCAGAGAGTGGTCGCAGGTCATAATGCGGTTCATTAGCTCGTGTGACCCCTAACTCTTGTCCTGTTGCAAATATAAACATATGTAAATATAGAGCAAATTAAGTTGGTTTACAAATTATTCAAAACATATATAAGTGGGATCTAGTTTTGTTCATCTCATCATGTAGAACACAATGATGAAAATGGAATTTAAAATAGATATTATATGAGTGAGATTAATTATTTTAAAATTTTTGTTCAACTCATCACATAGTGGTGATTTGGAAGCTGATGTTGATCACTTATATGTCAAGAGAATTCACTTAGTGACTTTTGTTTATATAGTTATAGAAGATAACAAATAGGGAAAAGTACAGGTTCAATTACATAGACGGAATTTTCTCAAACGATTTCACCCTTTGGGTTAAAATACAACGAGGTTGATAAATTGTCTCAAAGTTTGTTTATGGATGAGATAACTTTAATTGACCATATGTGGTGGAGACATTGCATGTTGAGCCCATGCCCAGAGCACTTAATGGAAAACATTTGGAGAAATTAAATATAAGTATATATGTGGAAAGGTGATTAAGTTTATTCAACTGATAATAGAATGTGAGAGTTAATATGGCCAACAAATTGTTGATAATCATTGTCCATATTATTTTGTCTAAAAATATTTTTAAAGTGTGAGTTTAATTAAAATTAATGGAAAACACCCTGTTGATGACCAAAATTTGCCTCCACTTGTCTGACCAATTTACACAATGGTATGACCGATTTAGGTAAATCGGTTTGACTTTGTTTAAATGTGGTATGACCAATTTTGAGACATTCAAGAAAGGAGTTCACATGATTCACATAGAGTTTGTAAGACTTGTGACACCTAACGTAGCAAGAACTCTCTATGCTATAAATATAAATGGTTGATTGAAGTTATCGCATCCATAAAAAAATCATTTGTATGTTTCTTCAAATTATATTCTCTTTTCTAAACCCTACCTATGTATTCTTCTTCATTCATGTCAAGAGTCATTGAAGCATTCTATGTGGCGTATCGATGAAGCTAGCCCACCAATGGTATGCCAGCCATGAGATAGGTGCCTCCTAGTTGACGTGCATATATATACTACCCTACTTTTTTGCTAGTACTAGCTGGATTTTGTTTTACAGGGCACAACAACCTCTCGGCATCAACAGGAGCAGCTCCTTAGGCTCTTGCACAACCTAGAGTAGCAGTCAATCAGAGGGACCCAGGTTGAGGCTACGGACCAAATGGTCGGAGGGACCCAGCTGTAGACTCCCAAGGAGCAGAGGCACCCGAGGAGCGGGAGGGATCATCATCTGAGGAGGGTGCCCAGTAGGGGGAGACTAGCAACAATAGATCAACTATATGTTAGTTCAATTTTAATTCTATTAAGATGAATTTTTGTATAAAGTAAATAATTCAATTTTGCAGGTTTCGATGCTCCCTCTTGGCCTCACGTGATAGGAGCTAGGAGGAGAGGATTGTTATATGACTAGTTGGTGAGAGGCAATGGTAGGACATCAGCTGGAATGGCCATGGACATTGTATGTGTGCCAACACAAAGCTGCGAATGTTTTGTCACTTGTTGTACCCCAGCATGGTTCACGTGGGTGGCCGATGAGTAGCTGCACATTTGTGGACCCACTAGGTGTTCAGACAATACGCCGACCTCTTTTCAGGAAGCAGTGGAGAAGATGTTCTGGGTGAGTTTAGTAGAAAATTTTCAAATTTTAATTGTTTCTTAATTTGTTAGGTAAATTTAATTCTCTCTTACATGCAAGAACATTTTTCTTTGGTGGAGGGAGTTAGCAAGGTGTTCAACAACGCTACACAAAAGGTGATCAAGGATGCCATCAAACATACCCATCTGGTATCTATCGTTGTGTACTACATGCAGTTGTTCAAGCAACAGATGAAGCCCACATAGGCGCAGAGCATCTATCTGACCAAGCACCAACACATTCTTGGGATGGTCGATTGGTTGGTCAAGGATCTGGAGGCCTGGGACTGGTTGTGCAGCTGGTGGGCGTCCAAGGAGTTCAAAGGCATCTCAGAGTGAAATCGGCTAAGAAGCCGTTGGTGCACCACTACAGTGCAGACGGACATGTCTGCATGACCCAGAGGATGGTATGATACTCGTACTCTCGTTTCGCAAGTTTTGTGTATCTAACTTGTTTCTAACATTGGATTCTGTGTTGTAGAAGACAAGTACTGGGGCCAATCACCATTACTTGGATGTTTGGCAGCCATCACATCAAAGCAATGCAGACGCAACCAAGAAAGTGGTAAGTATTAATTTTTACTATTATGCATCATTTGTTATATCTGTGTTAAACTCAATATTCTATAGGACCGATATACGGAGGAGTTGAGGAAGATCCATGGGCCAGAGCTAGAAGACTCGAGGTCAATACCCTTTAACATCGATGTTGCGTATGTTGTGGGGGGGGGGGGAGGTACCCCGATGGAAGGTATGTGAAGGTATCGATTGTCTTCCATTAAGTATTATTAGTTTATGATACTTACGTTGTTGCATGCTTGCTTTGGGCGACGAGGTTGTGGACTATGAGAGTTATGCCCCAACAAGGGCATACTACCTCCACATCTTCGCCCAATTGGTCTCGCCCTAAAACGGAGGACAGATTGAGAATTCAGGATGAATTGATTCACATCTTGTCGATGATGTAGGTAATTATCGTAACATCTGCAATTTGTCCAATTTCAAATATTGGTTAAAATAAGTGACTATTAACGAAATTCTTGCAGAATGTCTATTCTTCATACGGTACACCCTGACAATTCACAAGTAAACTTGACTTTTTTATTCTTTCCTATGTTAGGGTTCTCAGAGTAGCCAGGTAAACGTGATGCTGTGGGGACGATCTCTAGTAGTCGGGCAACCTTCCATGTGGCCGCCACTGCCAACAGCTGGATTATGGCCACCACAAGGTGCAGGTTTCTACTGCTCACCGGCTCCAGGTCAGTCTTCCAGCACTCCTACCCATTAGTCGGGTTAGGGTTACTGGCCACCACCGATGCCGATGTCATGGGCACCTCCACCTGGAGGGCAAGCAACGCCACCCTTTGAAATGCCTTTGTGGATGACACTATAGTGGCCTACTTCCTTGCCGGCAACGGTAAGACATGTATTTATGTGTTATTGTAATTGAGTACTTATATGCAAGTTTATGCAAATTTGATCCAATTGTAGATGACTTGATAATTTTTATGTAAATCTAGGCTTCGTAAGTATAATTGAGTATTTCACATTTATAACACGTGCGCATATATGTCTTGTAGCATTCATGCTCACATCTTGGTGTCGGGGTGGGAGATGACTTCACCAATGGCCTACTGAACCCAAGTGCAGGAGGATCCAGCGGTGGCAACGACATGGCGGAGTGAAGTTGGAGTTGCGGCGTGATGGTTTTTACATTTTAGTTTTGTTATGATACTTTTAAACTCATTTGTTGATTACTTGTGATGAATTTCGATACATTGTGGTGCTCTATGTTGAATTGCAGTGCATTGAGTGAAATATGCAGGGTTTTTTGATATGTGGCTTGTTTTGGAGGCTCCCCGTCCGGCAGCCAAAACATGCAGTATTTGTGACACCCCAATATGATAAGACGGGTTTGTTGCCAGTATCATTTCAAAGGATTCTTGACGAAGCAAGAATCCACAAGAGCACACACATAGAAGTTGAATTTAAATGCTCTAAAAGTTAAAATATAACAAATTCAGGTTTCAAGTTTGATACATCAGAGTTTTTGCAATGGAAATTAAATGATAACGCGGAAGCGATCTCTTGATGATAGAAGGGCAACACATGCCCTAAGATGCCACCCTCATAAGCAGAATACGCCTACGAGATCTCCTAGTACCGGGTCCAGCCGTCAGGACTATGGACCTTCCACTGGTAACCACCCTCGGTGTCATCGAAAGGGAGAGGAGAACTACCTACATACAGTTAGATCAAACAAGGCAAAACTTGAGTAACTAATACTCCGTAAGATTTACCCAACGAGGTAACCATAAATAGCCGACTCCTAAACATGCAAGGCTACAAAGGGTTTGACTAACTCAAGCGGAGGTAGTGACTAAAGTATTTCCTTACTTTCAATATTTTAGTCATATTAATGATACAGGAATAAAGTTTGCAACCTGAATCTAGAACATTCAAGTAAACAGTCATACCAGCAAAGTAAATAACATCAATAATAATCATTGTCATTAATTGTCAATTTTAATCCATCATCTTATGATACATGTATTTCTATGAGTGGGCACAGTGAACAAGCTATCAATCATATCCTATAGTGTCGTGGAGATCCGAATTAATAAACAACCCTGTAAGGGGATAAACTTGACCAACGTGACATAAGCACGCCCATAGAAAGGCCATATATGGCAACCTTTCACAACAACATTATAGGGTCGATCTGGGTCCCACCTCTCCCTAGTACACATTTTCTACATGATACCACACACTGGGCTAACCGTGGGTGCCCCATACACTGTCCCGGTGAACATCTCTAGAGGAAAGATCAGGTATCGTCCAACCACTACAATCATCGAGCTACGTCAGTTTACTGGATCCCATAAAGCTAGCATGCAGTCAGTACAATTAAAGTACTTGCTCAAGGTTCCACTATGAACATTACTCAATCGACACAGGCGGGGCTACTACCTTGGATCCTCAAATATCCACAATCCACTCCCTGACCTTCCCATCTGAAGATAATCCACTTTCCCCTAGTTGCCTCGCCCGGTCTCAAATTTAAATCATCATCAAATTCTCTACCAGTTTCCATTCTAATACCATTAGAGTGAAAAGGTGGATCCTACATGCGAGTGGGACCTACCACTCATTTTCTACCATTAGCTAGAACTAAGCATAGCACAACTAATGGTAACATATACTACAAATGTAAACAAGGATAATATGGAAGGGTAGTCTTAATGTAGCTACATTTTCATACAAATCCTATACATAAGTGCACAATACATTTGTAAGCATATGATATAAAATACTTGACATGTAAAGTAGGATCGACATGCATAGGGGCTTGCCTTGCTCAAAGGGAAAGTTAGGATCTACGATGCTTAATGAGTGTTGTCTCCAAGCTCCTCTGCAACAGCTTCCTTCACCGGCGGAAAACCTCAAACGATGACGGTTCCTACGTGCAATGACCCACGGATTTATAAAAACAAGGATTCAAACAAGATTTCAATTAAAATCATTCAATTCAAGTGCTACTGTTAAGTTTTATAATTTTATTGGATAGAACATGAATTTAGAAGAATAACAGAACTAATTTCATGAATTTTGGACAAATATTGAATTAGATATGAATTTTTGAAGTTTGAATCTGTTCAAAACTAAAATTGGAAATAGAAAATGATTTAAAATAGAATCCAGCACCACGGGCTGAATCTGGCCTAGAAGCCCAGCTCACACGACCAACACGGCCTGCTAAGGACCAGGGCAAAACTCGGTTCGCAGGTTAGCCAAGAGGAGCTTGCGGCCTGGCCAGCCCGATATCGACGCCAGCCCAGCGCGCCGGAGCACGCATGGAAATGGTGATGCACGACTTCCTGGTGAGGTTCACCGAGCTCCCGCACATCTACCCAGCAAGATCTTGAGGACCAAACCACACCAGATGATGACGACAGTGGAAGGGATGGCGCTTACCCATGGTGCGGGGTGTTCCAGCGACAGTGACCAACATGGAGGTCAGGGAAGACTCTGGCAAGGTTCTACAGGTGGGGAGAGGGGTTAGGGTCACGCCGTAGCTTGAGGAAGAAGACAGGAAGGAACCGATGCGGTAGCTCACCGAAGGTGGTGGCTTGGCAATGGCACGGCAATGACATGTCAACACTCCGATGAGTAAATGGCGGCGCCGATGGCTCGCTAAACCTCTCCAAGGGGGAGGACTCCTCATGGACTTGCTCATGAGAAAGGAAAGGTGACAATGACGATGGTTGACAGCGAGCCACAGAGGGAAAATAGGGGACACGGCAAAGCTCACCATTGACGAAGGGAATCAGTCGGCAAGTGTCACACCCAATTTTAAGGTCAAACCAAATGCTCATAGTATGTGTGCCCAGGAATCAAGTTTACACACATACCGTATATAAAATGGATATAGAATAACCAATGTTACAAATATATAGTATTTATTA
>VSTD030002876.1:0-11395 GCA_008808055.3 Sporobolus alterniflorus
TCTTAGGAGCGTCCACTCGTTTACCCACTCATTCCCAACTAGACGGATCCGTAGAGAGACCATTGTACCCAATCCACCGATTGGTATGCCAAACTAGCCTTTACCACATACTATGCCGGACTGTACCCATATGGGCTCATGGTTGCACTATCCTCATGGGTGGTCGCTCCTTGAACTGGTCCTTAAATTTGGGCTTGATGACTAACCACAGGCTTCCAGAGTCCACCAGACAAAGCCCCAAACTATCGGAGTCCACCGAACACAGTTCCAAACCGTCACCCCAAATCCCTATTCTCCACACGAATAGGGAACCAAGGTAGTAGCATACCAGGTGACAACATGGATAAAATAAGGTACTATTGTACTACCCAAACCCAGATTAGATTCTACAGGGCTAAGAAATTCTACCCAAAACAACCTAACCATTCAACTCTATGGGGTTACCAAGGAATAATCAATCAAAGTTCTAGTAATTCTCTAGCATAGGTGCACACAAGATTACTCCTATCATGCAATTTCTACATACTATTGAATAGAAAGGAAGATAATAGGTGCAAAGTTGTTCAAGGACACCTGCCTTGTTGCCCACCAAAGAAAACCTTGGGCTCTTCAAAGACTTGCTCCTGGAAATCCTCGAACAGCGGCTCCGACACAGAATTTCCTAATGAAAGCACACAATAAACTAAATAAATACAATGCAGCAAACAATTGTTATGTATGAATGCATGAATAGAAAGAGCGATGAATTCTGAGAACTTTGGTGCAAGATTTGTGGCAAACGGGGTTCTGGATAGAAAGATATGGCTCTAGAATCATTGAAGGGCAAAATGGTCTTTTTAGGAGGTGCTGGATATTTGCGGAATTTTTTTGAGTGGTTGGAAGGCTTTGAAGGAAAAGAGCAGGGGCTCTTACGAAGTTTGGGGATTTTTCGAGGATTTTGGTGGATTTTTTTAGGGTTTAGAGTGGTTTAGAACCTAAACATAATTAATTTTAAGAAATTGAGGGTCCTGCTCTAAGATCTCGGGCGCGCAGGGACCATTTGCAACAACCTCATGGGCTTATTTGTCAAATGGCAAGAAATATGGATTTTCCCGGATTTAATTTCAAATGGGAAATCCCATGGACGGGGTCCACAGCGTGTGGACCGGGCGGCACGCTCAGGTCCATGGTGGACTAGGCGGCGGAGTGGATAAGAGGTGCAGTGGCGCCTCGCCAGCGCGCGGCGTGCGGGCACTCGGGGTCGCCGGTGCTCAACAATGGTGGTCACGGAGGACAAAGGGGGTGAGGCGGAGCCGGTGAAGGGCTCACTGGAGCATGAGTGGCAACAGAGAGGTGGCATGATGGCGGTGGCTCGAGCTCGGCGTGAGAGTAGAGGAGAGCGTGAGAGAGCTCGGGAGAGAGGGCAAACTAGTGCGGTGAAGGCCAGGGTTGGAGGTGCCCTTTTATAGGGGCTGGGGAGGACTGGGAAGGTGGCAACGAGTGGTAACCGGTGACGATTAATGGCCTTCAAGCCATTGATGGCCAGGGGGTTAAGGAGGGGGGATTAAGGCAGGGATTCACGGCGGTTGATTAAAGCGCTGAGGTGGCAACTCGAGGTGCCGAGCGGGGTGGCGGACATGGCCGAAGGCTGCAGGACTCACCGGCATGAAAGGAGGAAGAGAGAGCTAATAGGTGGGGCCCACATGGCGGTGGCAGGAGAGAGAAAAGATGTCACGGCCAGAATGCACAAACCCAAAGAGAAGGCATCTTTTTGGTGAATATGCCAAGGCGCTTCAGGCCGGCTGGACAGAGCGGGTGAGGCAGCGGCCTATGGGAGAGGTGGGCAATCGCAATGAAGCTAGGCCAGCTGGGTCGGATCCTAGGAGAAGATTCAAACAGAATTTGATTTTGAATTTCAAGGGATTTTGAATTTTGGCAAGACTTGGAGAAATTGTACAAAGAGATTTAGAAGGAATTTGGGCATGGGAATTTTTCCTAAATTCTTCTAGGCTTCTCAAGGATTTTTAGAAAATACAATATGCCATGCCATGAATGCAATCTTAGGCCAATGAAATTGAGAAAATCTTCTCCTTAGGCTAAATTTTCCAAAAATATAACTTAATGCACTCCTAGCTTGGCAAAGTTTTATGATGCAAAATGTGGGTGTTACAGACCTGACCCCCTTAAAAGGAATCTTGCCCCCGAGATTCGGACGTGCTAGGGAAAATGCAATGGGTAGTCTGCTCTGAGTTCTTTTTCATGCTCCTAGGTAGCTTCATGTTTGGTATGGTGACTCCACTGAACCTTGCACATCTTGATAACTTTATTGCAAGTCACTCGCTCTGCGGTATCCAAGATTCTAGTTGGCCTCTCACTGTATGCTAGATCTCCTCCTAGATCAAGTTGCTCCATCGGTATCCGCTCTTTTGGAACTCATAAACACTTCTTGAGCTGAGATACGTGAAACACGTTGTGACAGAACCACCTCAGAAATGAGGGGTCCATCTTCCATGATCTTGATCGGGTGATTCTCGACAAAGTGAGAATGCATGCAAACACACATATGAAGCATTCAAAACAATAATTTCATTGAAAATTTTGTTATTACATTTTAGTTTAAAGATTATAGGGATGAAAGTAGAAGGTGCTTCAAAAGATAGAACATGTTTGCGGAAGCGTTTCACTTGACAATCAAGGGCATTCACCTCGCCCTAGAGGTGAAGACCTCCTTGATAGCTAACAGGATGTGAGATGCATAAGGTGAATCCAATGAACGAGGTGTGATGTAGACTCCAGGGAGGTAATGACCTAGGAGAGGCCATTGATAACTATTGATAGCAATGCGGCTATCACGGTGCCATTACCCTAGCTCAAGGTTGGCGAAAATGGGCTACTGGCAAACAACCTTGGAAAGACTCACATGAAACGATAAGTTGGCAAGGTTTCAAACAAGAGGGCGGCATGTCAGATTTTGGGCAGTGGAACAAAAATCTTCCTCGACGATGAGGTTGCGCAAGCGGAGTTGACAATTCTCATACGGGGTTCAAAAGGGAGGAGAAATCTGCCAAACTGGCAATTTGGTTCACAATCTTGCTCGGAAGTGTAATTCCATCAAGGAACCATCACAAAGAGGATTTGATGGTGGTTATGAGATTATGAGTAGGTGAATAGTTTATGGAAGCCCATAGCAAGTAGCTATGCTCAATCCAACAACATCACCTCCGAACAGCAAAAAATCTGATATAGACGTCCATTCGGCCTTGACTATGAGCAACAGTTAGTAAATTGAAATCTAATACTGTTCTATCTGAAATTTGACTGAAAGTTGAATACCAAAAAGGTAGAGGACCTTCCCAGCTTTCCAATGGTTATTTAAGTGCCCACATCGATCAACGGATTAGGCACTATGGCTTTTTGTGTGCTGACAGGGTTGTCGAAAACTATAATACAGGACAGATTGCCGTGATGAAGGACAAATAAATTCTGGGGCTGTTTGGGCGATATTCTTCCCTTGAGTTGAATACCAAAAAGTTGGACATCTCTCCCAGATTTCCATCGGACCAACGGGGTAGAAGATACGGAATTTGTGCAACGGCAATACTGCTAAAAACTGAACTGGATAGCACAACAGTTGGAAGAAACAAAATTCTGAAGACTAAGCAAATCTGAAACTCCCGACTTTCCGAATACCAATCCGTTAGGTAACTCTCACCGCTTTCCGAAGGTTTGTTATCTGTCACACCTGGTTTTAAGGCCAAACCGAATGCTCATAGTATGTGTGCCCAGGAATCAAGTTTACACACATACATTACAGAAAATGGATACAAAATAACCAATGTCACAATATATAGTATTTATTACCGAATTATGTCTTACAAAAGACTAAGTCGAACAAGCTCGGAGGCATTGCAGCAGAAAGACTACATAACTCCACAGACAATCGACCGGGGGCAATCGCTCACCTAAAACACCATATCGAAGTACTCCAGATCTTCTTCAACTTCTGAATAGCAGGTTTGTACAGTAGAGGGAAATAGCAAGGTTGAGTACACTTATGGTTGGTACTCAGCAAGTGCAGGAAACAAATCATATGCAAAGGATAATAACAAGGAAAATGTAATAACGATGTAAGCAAAAATGCCCCTAAACTTGACTCTCTAGTTATTAGCACCTACTTACTATGTTTATGTTATGGGCTAAGACTACCCAATTAAGTTGAATTAATATTCTCAAAGCATGATCCAAAAGGGGTCACTATGGATCACACCAATCTATATGATGTACACCAAAACCATAACAACCACCCCACATCCCAACCATCTAATCTAGGGAAGGTCCTAGACCGCTTGTAACCACTAGCTCGGCTATCATGATAGTTGTACACTTTGTAAAGTTTAGTACCCTGTGCCCACGCATAGTGATTTTATCGCCGATCAGGTGACTAGCGAACCTCCTTTTTGCCATTCTTTATACTTCCTTTGGTGTATGGCTTAGAGATCACTACATGCCATTACAAAGGTTTACTATAGGAGTTAGTCATGCTTTGCTATGGTTTTCCCTGACCTCATGTCCTCGCTTGCCGTGCTAAGGTTTCCTCATGACTCGAGCCCCTCTTGCACCTTGTGGGTCAGATCACATTCTGTGTCTTTCCCCACACCACCGAGCAAGACTCACAACTTATAGCAGCCCTAATTAGTAAGCAAGCTATTCCATACTAGACACGTGGCGACACTTGTTGTCCTGGGGTGTCTACTCCTAAGATTCGGTCCTTACCAGATTCGAGCATGACTAACCACATCCCCTGACGGATTCCAACCATATCCACCATTCCAACCCATGCTCAAGCCATAGCATGGTCAACTGACATCTCGACGGATGGAAAACCACAACTCTCACACAAAGACACAAGCCCTAGTCAACATCACAAAGATGGAAGACTTGTACAACACTAATGACTGCAGGGCTAAGTAAATCTACCCCGACACAATTTGGAACCCTAAAGGTAAGTAGGTATTCAATTTAGGGAATGCATGCAATAGTGTAACTAGAGGGAGAAAGCATATAGGATCAACATGGTCACGGAACACTTGCCTTGCTTCCCGCTTACTGCTGCTCAAACTCTTCTCCTCATAGTCTTGAGTCTTCTTGAACAACGAAACGTCTAAACAACGTTGACTATAATAAGCAATAAATAAAACAGTATACTAAACAATGCCTAAATATTAAACAAACAGTAATATAATATTCTACTCATCGCTACGAACGCATTATGAATGTTTAAAGTTAATAGATCTAAAATTAATTAAGAATAATAAATATTAATTAAGTAGTGACCTAATCGTAATTATAAAAAGTTAATTAGGGACCCAAATGCAAAATTATAGGGGCTAAAATACAATTTTCAAAAAGTTTAGGGGTGTTTTTGTAAAATTCCAGGGCTTATTTATAAATAAAATAAAACCGAGGGCTTTAAATATAGAAAGAACAAGACTTGGTATTTTCTGGAATTAAAGAGAATTATCTTTGTATAGAAAAAGCTCAGGGAAATAAATAATTCAAAACCCGAGGGCTAAATTGTAAGATCTGGGAATTAACAGATTTAATTTTCTACTAAAAACTTAACCAAAATAATTATGTAAAAGGGCAGGGGCTTCTTTGGAAAAGCGTTGAGGTTTTCCAAAATCTGGAATTATTTTCCTAAAGAGAAATCAATGGAATAGGTACATGAACTCGTGGACCAAGTCCACGGCGGTGGTCTATGAATCTAAGGCTCCATCATTAAACAGGGACCTATGGAAACAAGATCGACGGTCGAGATTAAAAACGTGAAAGGGTATCCTATCCATCTAATCTGAGCTATCGGCTAGACGATGAACGGTTTAGAGCAACTCGCTGGCTAGCGGCGGCGGCGCCTATGAGCTCACGGTGGCAGCTCCATGGAGCTCGCCGGAGCTTCACCTAACTCGGGCTAGCCTTGGCCTTTTTTGACATGATTTTGTCCTATGGGTCTGTAGCGGCGTGGGGATCTCACCTAGGTAGTCCTTGATGATTGGTGTTTAATGGAAAAGTGTGCACGGCGGCGGAGCCATGATCTTGAGCTTCAGTGGCGTCTGGAGCACGGTACAACAATCCTCCAACGCTGGGACGGGGTTGGGTGGCGGCGATGTTGTCTTCTCTTGCTCGGCGTCAAGTCAGGAAGCTCCGGGGTGGCTTGTAGTGGTGCGGCAGTGGCGGGGGTGAAAGCTAGGGTTGAGGTGGGGAAAAACTTGCAATGGGGGGCATCGGGCTGCTATATAAAGGGGGTTTTAGCTCATGACGTGTGCACACGGGCTTGGAGTTGAGATTATCTTCAATTCGGTGTTTGATTTGTAGTTCGTTTGGACTTGGGAGAGATTATTGAAGGGGATGAATCCCGGTTGGTTTTGATTCGAACAATGTCTCTGGAGCGACTACGTCTTGCGCATGGGCCCATGGTTCGGGTTCACTTCAGCGGCGCGGTGTGGACCTGAAGGCGGGGCGGCAGACGGCAGCCGACGGGCAGTAGCTGTGCGCGACACGGCGGGTGAATCTGATGCCAGATTATGGGACTTAATCCAGGTCGGCGCAATGGGTTAAGAGAGCCAGGCTGGGGGAGTAGCTGGGCTGCACGTGGTGGAAAGGTGGCTGGGCCACACGGTGAAAAGGAAAGAGGGCCGAGGCCGGCTTGGCTGTGCTCTTGGGCCAAGCTGGGCTAGCACACGAAAGATAGAGATGTACCTCACGAGAGATAAAGTAGGGAGCCGGCGAGGCCGGTGGCTGGGTGGAGTTGGGTTTCAGCCCAAGGTGGTTTAGAAAATAAGAAAACATTTTCTATTTTTCAATCCTTTCCAAATTCGCAAACCAAATTGAATTCAAATCAAATTTGAATTTCAAACGATTCTAATTGCAATATAAATCTAATAGCACACAATCAATACAAAAGAAAATGCAAGCAACATGAAAATGCAACAAACAAATATATGAAGCCTAAATTAATTTAATAATTCAAAAAATAATCTTTTGCTTAAATAAATTAAACTTACTTCTAAAATCTAAATGAAAATTTTATTCTATTTAGAAAAAGTATTAAAATTTATTGAAGTTTACTCACATCCCAAAATTTGAAATTTTGGGTGTGACAAACCTACCCCCCTTAAAATGAATCTCGTCCGCGAGATTCAAACGAATCAGAAAAGAATGTTGGAAACTTGTCTTCAATTCCTCTTCTCTCTCCTCCGTGATATTGAACGGATCAATGAACCTAGGTGCTAAATTGCCTTGCACCTTGAAACGTTATAAACCTCTCATAGGTGACACCTTGAGGTACATGTAATCTCCAACTTCAAAACCTACTTCTCTTCGCCTATGGTCTGCATAGCTCTTCTGCCTTGACTGCGCAATCCACAAGTTCTCTCTCACCATGCGAACTTGCTTCTCGGCTTCTTGCAATATGTCAAGTCTGAAAACCTTCCGTTCTCTAGTCTCATTCCATAACAACGGGGTTTTGGAACCTACGACCATATCGCATCTCAAATAGTGACATCTTCAAACTCATTTGGTAGCTGTTCTTGTAGGAGAGCTCGGCGTATGGTAGACCCTTATCCTGACTTCGTCCGTATTGCACAGCACATGCTTCTTAGTATATCCTCGGGGACTGATTTACTCGCTCGGTCTATTCCTCGGTCTAAGGGTCATAAGCAGAACTAAAGTTCAAATGGGTGTCCAAGGTTTTGTACAACCCTTCCTAGAACTTCAAAATAAATTGGGTTCCTCTAGCGGACACAATCTGCTAGGACACTCCATGCAAATAAACTATCCTAGAAACATACAACTCTACTAGTTGCGGTCTAGTATAGGTTACTTTGATGGGTACGAAGTGAGCTGCCTTGTTCAGTCAGTCCACAATTACCCAAAGGGAATCATATTCAGACTGGGTCCTAGGCAATCCCACGATGAAATCCATAGCAATCTCTTCCCACTTCCACTCGGGTACATGCAATGGTTGCAACAATCTAATAGGTGTCGCAAAAGGGCAACATACTCAGCAACATCTCTCTTCAATCCATAGCACCAATAGGTTGCCTTGTGATTATGGTACTTCTTATTCCCTCATAGATGAATGGAATAAGCGGACTCATGAGCCTCTCAAAATATCTTATCCTTCAATTCCTTGATGTTAGGCACACAAACCCTTCCAATGTACCACAACACTCCTTGGTCATTTTTTCATAAATCTAGGCGACTTCTCTTCCTTGATATTATGCTTTATCTCCCGGATCATCCCATCTTCAAGTTGACCATTCCATATATCCTAGGGTAGAGTAGAATCTACTTCCATCTCCATGACTTCTATATTAGCAACAATCCTAAGACTGGGCTTCTCGAACTCTTTGCACAACTTGAACAACCCATTCTTTGCTACCAACTGACTAACATCAGACCTTCGACTCTAAGCGTCAGCTACCACATTTGTTTTCCTAGGGTGGCAGTTGATTCCAAAATTGTAATCCTTGATAAGCTCCATCTTTCTTCATTTCCTAAGGCTAGGGTCTAGCTGTGTGAAGGTATACTTCAAACTCTTATGATCCGTATAAAGCTCACTTGTCTTTTCCATAAGGTAATTCCTCTAAATCTTGAGAGCATGAACCACAGCGGTTAACTCCAGATCAGGAGTCGGATAGTGCTCTTCATGCGTCCTTAAGTTCCCTGAAGCATATGCTACCATGTGAAAATCTTGCATAAGAACACACCCTAATCCTTGTCCTAATGCATCTCAGTAGATTAAAAATGGCTTCTCCACATCAGGCATTACTAACATTGGGGCAGTGGTTAGTCACATCTTTGACTCTTAAAAACTAATTTCACAGGCGAGTGTCCACTTGAACTTCTTATCCTTCCCATGCAACTTGGTCATGGGCTTGGTTATCTTTGGGCTCCCTTCAATGAACCTATGATAGTATCCTACTAATCCAAGGGGACTATGAACATCGGTGACACTAGTAGGTGCATTCTAACGTAATGCATCTCGAATCTTGCTTGAATCCACGATGTGCCTTCTTCCAAACTGACGTGACTCAAGGAAGAAACTCACTGCATCCAAATCTAGAACTTGCCTAACTTAGCATACAACCTATGGTTTCAAAGTTTCCGTTATGCCAGATGGAAATGTTCTTCATGTTCTTCTATGCTCTTGGAGTAAACTCATATACCATCGATGAACTTGTCCAGGTATTCCATAAAGACCTTGTTCATCATATCCATATAGTAGGTTGGGGCTCTAGTCAATCCAAAATACATTACCATATACTTGTACGAACCATTCCTCATAATGATGGCAATCTTCAGAAGGTCACATTCTCATGTCTTCAGCTGATCCTATCCCGATCGAAGATTAATCTTAGAGAACACACAGGCACCATGGATTGATCAAACAGACCATGAATCCAAGGCGATGGGTACTTATTCTCGATGGTAACCTCATTCAGAGCACAATAATACACGCAATTCTGTTGAGTACTATCCTTGTTTGGGACAAAAATTTACAGGGGCTCCCCATAGGGGTGAAGTAGGGCGGATGTAACCCTTCTCTAGCAATTCCTTAATTTGATCCTTTAGTTTAGCTAATTGCTTAGCAGCCATCCTATAGGGTCTCTTATACATAGGAGCATTTCCAAGCACTACTCAATCACAAACTCGACGTCACGGTCAGGTGGCAGGACTGTCAATTCTTCAGGTAAGACATTGGAAAACTCAGTAACCACTGGTACCTCGAGTCCTTGACTAGCATCCAACTAATTCAGCTTCACACGATTGGCGTCTCCTTCCAATGCATTCCTATTCGGGGCCATAATCTTTATGGACTTCTCAACCCAATCTATAAGTACCTTGTGCTAGCTTAACCAATCCTTATTCAAAAAGTTACATCAGTGCCCTTTGAAGCCAAACCAATAAGGTTGGTGACAAAGTCTACCCCCCCCCCCCCTTGTTTTAAGATTCAAACTATGGCATATTGTCTTGTGGGTACATCTCTGTTGCCGGTCCTTAAGCCAGACAGAATAATCCGCAAGTGTACGGATGACAATTGTAGCAGCTTTCACCTAAGAGTATTCCTAGGGTTATCGAATCCATAGGGACAGAGGCAACTAGAGCAATATATATACCATGTGATAACTTTGGAGAGAGAAAAGCTAAGTTTAACCTAAAGACGAGTAGGACAACTCAAATGTAATTGTATAAATGCATACACGTATGTTAGATTTTGGGACTATCTTGAAGGATAGACATAGGCTGCCTGATCAACCTATAGCACAGCAAGTAATGCACACAAGGGGCTATAGTGAAGCCTGGTTGGGAGGGACCACAACAATCTGTATGGCCGGGGCGCCACGTTCATAGACAATGCCTCCGACACCTCGTCGATTGCGCTGTCTAGGATCTTCCACCGATCAAAGCGGTTAACCTTCGAGGGATCAAGTAATAGTCACCACACCGAGTCCCACTATACTCGATTGCTCCTCAAACACGGGACCGTATATATGACAAGACAAACACCGATTCCACTATATGGTATGTAAATGCACAAATAACATAAGAGCAGTGAATGAATGACTTACTATGATTGGCAAATCAACCACTCTGAGGTAATGTTGTAGGATAATCCCAACATGCCAGGACTCTAATACACCAGAGGGAGTCAAGAGTCGGTTCTTTGTCGGAATTCACAAAATTCCAGCAAAGCTCCCGCACTCGACCAAACTAGAGCTCAGAAAACTCCATCAAACCTGAACGGATTCCAGCAGAGCTTCCGTGCTTGAGCTACTCTAAGGACTACTGACAAGTCGGGAAGTCCTCCATCCCTAAGAACATCGCCTCTCTCTCTACTCTACTAGAACTAAACTTGGAAGCACTTTGGAGGCTAAACTCACACTTTCTACTAGGAGGAGTAGGGGGTACTTATAGGGGGGTCAAGTCGGTGCTTTGGGCGAAAGAGGGGCTCAGGGGGGCCACTTGTTAGGCCAGCCGGCCATCTAGGGTGTACGGGTGGCCAAGTTTCATGGCCACACCAACTTTCCCACCTCGGATCGTCTTCTTACCAACTTAACATGGCACATGTTGAAAGCGTAATTTCATTGGCGCCAAACCCTGGCCGACTGACCCCACCTTGGGTCGGTTGGGCCTGGGCTTTTTGCCACATCATCTTCCCGTGTCATATTATCTGAGACTACCCCTGGTTTTGGACATAACAAAGATATGCATGGCTTTTGGTCCATATGATGCTTTTTCATCATTCGATGTTCCTGAAATCTTAGATCAACAAAACACATGGAACTCATTAGTAATAGGCACCTATCTTCTATATCTTGCATGAAATGTAGGTATGTTGGCGGTAAATATATGC
>VSTD030002877.1:0-11395 GCA_008808055.3 Sporobolus alterniflorus
TAATCACACGCGGGAGCGCGTGATTTGCATGTCTCGCCTTTTGTTTTGACCTGGAACTTGTACGCGGGGGTACCTGGTTTGCAGGGTACCGACAGGCACCACTGCTCTTCCCGAAGCCCGCCACCTCACCCGCAGTCCTGGATGCCGTGGTCTAGGGAGTGGGATCCAGAATATCTCGCCAACTCCTTCAACACTATGGAGCTCACTCCCTCCATGCCCGTCACCGACTGGGTGGCCGACTCCGGTGCCTCCAACCACACCACACGGTACCCACATAGTATCTCCTCTCCCCGACCCCCTTCGACTTTCCATCCTCGCTCCATCGTTGTTGGTAATGGTTTTTTTTGCCCGTCACCTCAATAGGCGACTTGGTGCTTCCCGGACCAATTTGGTCGCTCCTGACCTTGTCTAGAGTCTCCTTCCGTTCGCTGCTTTACCACCGGTCTACCACCCCATCGCCGTGGCTCGTAACCCTCGCAGCACCCACCCGATGGTCACCTGTCGAGTTGCTGGGGTCACCAAGCCTGTGGGCCATTTGCAGCTCTCTGTCGGTGTTGTCGTCCCACCGATGCTGTCTCTAGTCCCGACCTCTGTCCGTAGCATGCTTGCCGATCCCCACTGGTGTTGAGCTATGGAGGAGGAGTACGATGCCCTGTTGTCCAATAACACGTGGGATTCCCCCTCGGCCTCCTGGCTTGACTCGACGAGAGTGCTCAGACTCGGAGCATGAATTGAGAGTTTGAAGGTTGTTGCTGCCGTGGAAGGCTTATGAGTGATGCACCAGATAGATCTACGATCGGCCTGAGTACATAGCTCTGTCCTCACCTCATGCAGCCACTGGTTACCGGTAGTGAGTATTGGAAGTGAGATAATGAGATGTAGGGTTGTGCTGGCATGGCCGAGCTCGTGGAGGCAAGCGGAGGGGTCTCGGTGGGAGGGGGTGGCCTCAGCAGCAAAGTGGCAAGTTGTTAAGGACGTGACTAGGTTCGCCTGTAGAGCAGCAAAGTGGCAGGTTGTTGCTGCCGTGGAAGGCTTATGAGTGATGCACCAGATAGATCTACGACCGGCCTGAGTACATAGCTCTGGCCTCACCTCATGCAGCCACTGGTTACCGGTAGTGAGTATTGGAAGTGAGATAATGAGATGTAGGGTTGTGCTGGCGTGGCGTGGAGGCAAGTGGAGGGGTCTCGGTGGGAGGGGGTGGCCTCAGCAGCAAAGTGGCAAGTTGTTAAGGACGTGACTAGGTTCGCCTGTAGAGCAGCTATGCTAGGGGTAGAATGGAGCGGCATCAGAAGCTGACCGACGACATTAAAGAGTCAAAGAGATAAGGTTATGAATAAAATAATTGGCCGTGCTCTTAGAGTCTGTCCTACCTTTAATCCTCACCATCAATACTAACACCGTCAGTTACCAAGGTCCCTTGCGTCGATGATTGATAGGTCACGAAAGGCCATGATGTTCAGCGCACGTGCTCCCATGGGCACCGCTGAATAGCCATTAAAATGAGTGACTTGTAATTTCACATATGTGAATCCTTGCAAAGTTCATAATGTTTCTTGGTTAGGTATTTTGACTTCTTTCACTCAATCTCCCCTTTCCCGGAGAACCTTATAATAGTGAATTAATAGAAAACTTTTTTCATGTGATATTTATGTCCGTTTGTACTTTAAAAAGTAGAAATTTGTTGATTGCTTCTCTTCTACCTTTCCGGATAATTTTGCTGAGATTTGTTCTATTTTTTATAGTTCCCGCATTCCGGCCTTTTCTTTTTACTCTTAATTTTGGCTAAAGACCTCCATTCATGCAATTATGTGGAAGCCTCTGTAATCATGAACCTACTTTGTCGGATGGTGTCATCGAATAAGGTAACAACTCATTGTTTTGTATCCTGCATTTTTAGTTGCTATTTCTGGGTAATCACCTCAACTGATTCTGTCTTTGTTCCTTTATATTGCTCTCTTCCGGTTATATGCCTTCTGTACCATTCTACTTCCTCCGGATCTGAACTGTTGATGATAGTGCTCTAATCAACATCAACAATTTAAATCCAGAGGTAGTACATGACATGTTTGTTTTTGAATCTTGAATATGAACCGCCCATTCTGCTGTAGGAGCTGTGCTTTGCTGCATGCTGACAAGTCACTGGCGGTTCAAACATCAAAGAACTTGGGACAGATTGAAAATCATGTCAGGTTTGAAACATGTACCCAGATTCAATATAATGCTTTGGAACTTAATGTTCACATTTGATTTAGTACTTTCAAACATAATGTCTAACAACATTCTTCACTGTTTTCAGAATTGATGTTGCCAAAATATTTTGCAATTCCATTTACAAATATGTACAAGATGTTAATAATGATGAAATATTGTCCAAAACTCTTGGTCTGCTAGCAGATATGATCGAATGGTAAGTTTAATTCCTCTTTGCTTTTGAAATAATTGAAGCAGCAAATAAATAGTTAGAACACATCATTCTTATTGTCATTGCTAGCAAAGATTTAGAATTATGGTTGTATGTGCTCAGTGACATTCACAACATTTTTGGATTAGAAAGCCATCAAAACCGTTCTTGTTGCTTTTATTGTAGATCAAAGACCATAAAACAAGGTTGTCAACAATTTCATGTTATTAATAAGTAACCAGTATGCGAGTTGTCTGCTTATTGTTTTGGTAGGAACTTAAATATCTGTATTATATTTATATTCAGATCAATAAAGCACTGTAAAATGACTTCTATGTTGCTTGCCCAGTGGATCTATCTTTCCTATACTGTTCGTTTTTAATTTATAGTTTAAAACTATTTGGTTAATGAGCTGCCACTTTTGTGCCTGTCTAGTGCTCCAGATTATGTATTCAATGCAGCGTTTGAATGCAACATCTTCACTTCACAATTAAAGGGTCCATCCAGGTAACATTTTATGTTTCTTTTCTTTGAATTATTACTCAGAGAAATCACAGAGCATTTATTACTGCAAAGCCCCTGTAGCTAACATTCTCCCTGAGTTATTCCTTGTCACTACTTGGGGTTGATTGTTGGGAGCAATGAGTGTGTTCTATACATACCTCTAGTTTGTAGCTAGACGAAATGTTACAATTGTAGCTATCCCTCTTATCAACATGTTACTTCATACATCAACTTTTGGAAGCCTAAGTTTCTACACTCTCTGTGTACTCTATGCTTCTGGACTTGACATGAGAGGAGTCCGTGAAGAGAGATTTGAAGGATTGGTGTATCACCATGGAGCTAGCATTAGATAGGAGAGAGTGGAAGCTAGCAATTCATGTGCCGAACGTTGATCTTCGGTTTCTTCTTTTTTATTGTCTTCTGTCAAATTTTTTTCCTGCCCCTTTTCGCTTTTTTTTGCTTAACGTTTTATTGTCTTCTCCTTTTATTGAATTGGTTTTTTTATTGTCTTTCGTTTTTCTCCTTTTTCGACATTGTTTTATTCCTGTTTCTTTGGCTCATGTGGTTTCATCTCTAGCCTACCTTAACTTGCTTGGGACTAAAAGGCTTGGTTGTTGTTATTATTGTTATTGTTTGTTAATGATGGTAAGATGTGTCAATCTAAATTCGGTATCACCAGAATAAAGGTATTCATGAAACTTCTGTTCTATTTGAGCTCAAAGTAAATACAGAATTAGGAGCAAGAGAAGTAAACCAAGTAAAAGCAGTGTCAGACCATAGTAAAGGAAACATTCTCAATTTTAACGCGTCGTTAGCACTAGATTCACCACATTGTAAAATAAATTGGTCAACATGCTCTAATGTGATTTTACCATCCTGCCTACTAAACTTAGCAAACTCAGAAACTCTATAACCTCTAAGGTAGAGGAGCTGGTCGTAGTAATCGGGGTATGGTTTTTGGTAGATGCGTTCTCGGTTTTTAGGTTCTATGCCGAAGGACTCATGCATGATGGTAGCCAATTTGTTGGTTAAGTTATTAGGATCCGCGTCAGGCTTAACCGTGGCTTGAGCGAGCGTCATATCAATTGCGGTGGGGTTTCGTAACCAAAGCCGCCGGCTTTCGGCTGGCCATAGACATTGAAACGTGGTGCATTCTGGTAAGCGTTGTTAGGTAAGAAGTCTAACGAGGTACCAGGTAGTGGGATGATGTCGGTGTAAGCTACGGTGGTGTACGGGGCTTGGTAGTTGCCGTTGGGGTTAGGGTATCCTGTCCGTTATACCCGGAGGTATATGGGGCCGAACCAGGGTTTGGCATAGAAAAGTCATGCGTGGTGTGCGTGTACCCCTGTCTGAACATACTGGTTGTAGTTTGCTGCGGCATCCTAAAAGTAGGAGCCGAATCCTCGATGGTGGTTCAGCTGCGTCATCACTTGTGTGTGGATTAGTTTGAGTAAAACTAACAGCGCATGTAGAAGAAGGATTAACACTAGTAGCATCAAGTTTTTTCCCATCCCGCTCTTTTATCAACCTACGCAGCAACTCATCCGTACTCTTTGCTTGTCTCTCTAACGTAGAATTGATCATAACTTGAATATCATTGCGAGAGAGCGATGGGTTAGGCTGTACCTCGGGTATTACCTCAGCCTTGTTAAAGACGATCGGTGTAGTATCCTTGAGAACAGTCCTATGCCATGTCACTTCGCAACACAAGAGGAAGAGCTCTTCAAGATTGGTACGGTATGCTTCGTACGCCTTGCGACCCTCCTCCGTCAAGGTGTCGAAGGTGGGCTTGAGGATATTGCCCTTGTTGAGGTCGGATTTGTTGTTGCCGGAGTTTCCACCCTTTATGCTTGATGTGTTTGAAGTAGTTGATTCCCCAGCGGAGTCGCCAAAATGTGTTCGCACACAAAATGAACAAGTGCCGGAAGCTCATGCTCGAACCTGAGCAAATCGGATAGTCCGGTTTTGTCGGGACCGACGATAGTCAGGGGCACCGCCGGGCTTCGACTAGAGAGCTCCTCCTCTGGCCAAGCAACGTTTGGTCGGTGAAGGAGCTTGAACCACGATAATCCAGAGGATTGAGGCGATGGATACTAGATCTAAACGAAGAAAAAAGAAAAAGATTTGAAAAAACTAGGGCAGAAAGTGTAAAAGTATAAATTCGATTGATTGTGTTGGCGCTGGATTACAATCGGTCGTGACCTATACTTATATAGGCAGCAGGACGTAGCTCTTTGAGTCGGATACGACAAAATCTTTCTTAAACAGACTAAATCTCAAACCCTATTCAGACTCTATCTGTTCTGGGAAAATCGAATATTCTAGTTTGGCAAATCGGATATTTTGATTTTTATGACTTCGGCTGCTTGCTTGATTTTCTTCTATCTTGGTCACTTGATGCCTTTTATCCCTTTTTCTTACTTCAAAACACCTTGAATCTTCAAATCATCAAATTTAGCTTCCTCTTTGGCTTTGCAATGAAACTGTCAAAACCGGACAGTCTGAAATGGGAAACTGGATGGTCCAGTTTTTTCAGACTTGCCAAATTTGGTCATCAACAGGCAGCTGTGGTTGGCTTGACTCTTAGAACTGTCCTATTTGGTTGGCACCATATTATTAGGAATTTAGAGCATCTCCAACAACAACAATAAATAAGTCTTTTAGTCTCAAACAAATTGAAGTAGGCTAGAGATGAAACTCACAAAAGCGAAAAAGAGAGAAAACAAGGGGGAATGCGAAGGACGATAAAAAAATCAAACAAAAAAGGGGAAAAGACAATAAAACACCAAGACACAAAAAAGTGAAAATTGGTGAATAAAAAAACTGACAAAAAGGTAGTAAAAGAGATGGAACCGAAGATCAACGTTCTGACACATGAATTGCTAGTTTTCATTCTCTCCTATCTAATGCTAACTCTTTGGTGATACTCTAATCATTCAAAACTCTCTTCACGAACTCCTCCAATGCGTATCTCAGCTACGCTTAGTTGTTGGGCATGTCACCTTTTAGTATGCCAACATTTTGTTCCATACAACATAGTCGATCGGATCGCAGTCCTATAGAATTTGCTTTTTAGCTTTAGTGGCACCATAGCGTCACACAAGACACCAGAAGCTTGACGCCACTTTAACCAACCGTTTTAATTCTATGACTAACATCTTCATCGATATCCCCATCCTTCAGGAGCATCGATATCAACTAGTGAAAGATGTCTTTCTTGGGTACCACCTGACCATCAAGTCCAACATCCCCTCCTATGTGGTAGCGCTGAAATCGCACTTTATGTATTCTGTTCTAGACCTACTAAGCCTACAACCTTTTGCCTCCAAAGTCCGTCTCCAGAATTTCAACTTCTGGTCAACCTCTGTCTTACTCTCATTCGCTAAAATCACATCATCTGTAAAGACCATACACTAAGGGATACCACCTTGTATGTCTCTTGTGACCACATCCATCACCAAAGCAAATAGATAAGGATAGGGGTAGCGTTGCCTAACCATCCTTCTACAACCCCTGGATCGACACCATCAACATGTAGTCAGACCTGTCCATGGGTGAAGTTTCGTACAAGACGCCTTAGTAGCAACATGCCTTGTTCACTGCACCTCTGTACGACTCTCTGGTGTAGCAGTCGGGCTCCGTTCATGCCTCCTTTGGCGCCCCTACCTCTTCCTCAAGCTCTGCCATAGCAGCCACCATCCTGGACACCATGGTTTGGGGAGTAGGGCCTGTAGTCCCTCACTGACTCCTTTAGCTCGATGGCGCTCGATCCCCCCACATCCGTGACCTACTGGATGGCAGACACCAGTGCCACCAACCAAACCACACCCTACCCTAGTCACATCTACTCTCTCCAACCCCCTTTCATTTGCCCACACTTTATCGTTGTTGGTAATGGTTCTGTTTTGCCCATCACCTTAGTAGGCAACTTAGTGCTTCTTAGACCATTTTACCTCAACAATATCCTAATCGCTCTTGACCTTGCTCTACAATTTCTGCTCCATGGAGTTTGATCATTTTGGTTTATCTGTGAAAGTCCTTATCACCAAGCGTGTGCTTGCAAGGTATGATAGTACCGGTCCGCTCTACACTCTATCCCTTGCTGCTTCATCCACCCCTACCCATGTGTTTTCCTGTATGCCCTGGCTGTTGTTGCTTCCTCCACTTCCTGACATTATTGTCTCGGTTACCCCGGCCCCAACGCCCTCTCCAAGCTGTCGAGCAGCTCATCTATCACCTATCCTCGAGGTAGAGATGATTCCTTGTGTCATGCCTGTCAGCTTGGTTGGCATGTTTGGTTGTCTTTTCCTAGTTCCTCTTCCCGTGTTGTCTGACCCTTTACCTCATACATTGTGACCTTTGGACCTCCCCTGTTCTCAGTGTCTCTGATTACAAGTATTACTTGGTCATCCTTGATGATTTCACTTACTACTCGTCGACCTTTCCGCTGCGCTGTAAGTCTAACACCTTCATCACCCTGTCACTTCACCTATGTGTACACGTAGTTTGGTTACACCATCTGGAGTGTCCAGTGCGATAATGGATGCGAATTCGATAACTCGTCCCACACTTTCTTCCTCTCTCACGGTGTCCATCTATGGATGTTGTGTCCCTATAGCTCTCCTAAGAACGGGAAGTCCGAGCACATATATCCGTACCACCAATAATGTCATGCACTCTCTACTGTTCCAAGCCTTCCACGTTGCCACATACCTCATGATCCTCCTACCCATTAAGGCGATCTTAGCCCTCTCATCCCACGTTGCCCTCTTCGGCACCACTCCCTCTTACACCCATCTTCAGGTGCGCCTGCTACATGAACCTGTCTGTGTGTCGTCTAGTCCTGCGGTTCCTTCGGTCGCCCCACCCTACCCTTCTTTTATTGCAAGTACCCCGAAGATTGCTGTTGTGCCTCGGCACCGGTGTCCCCGCCCCTGCCCACGGTGCTGGCGCCCCTATCTACGCCACGCGCGGCCACGGCTCCACACTACACCCAACCCCCTAGTTTACTAGCGGCGACATCTCACCCTTGCGTCGGACCACTCTAGCGTCGGGCCGCCGGTCTACCACCTCGTCATCATGGCTCATGACCCTAGCAGCACGCATCAGATAGTCACTCATTATGTTGTCGGGATCACCAAGTTTGTGGACCGCCTGTAGCTCTCCGTCGTGGCTTCCACGATGTTGTCTCCAGTCCTGACCCCTGTCCGTAATGCGCTCGCCAATCCCCACTAGCACCACGCTATGTGTTAGAGGGTTATTTGTAGTAGGGGCCATGGGCTACATGAGTTAGGCGGGGTTGGGCCCTTTGTGTGGCGGGAGGCCCAACCTCTTGTCTATAAATATGTACCCTTGTCTTTTGATCTAATTGAGCACCCATTTTCCCCACCTAACATGGTATCAACTAAGTTCTCCCAACCTTAACATCCTGGAACCTTCCAGGCGCCGCCACTGCTGCTCCCCTAGTCCACCCTCGACTAGGCCTGATCCATGTGGAGGAGCGCCCGACGTGTAGAGCTTCGACTAGGCCTGATCCGCACGCAGGAGCCCTTGACGCGCCGAGCCCTACCTCGTCGAGCACTCCTCGGATAGGGCACAATGCGCTCCGGCGTCGCCTCGCCAGATCCGGTGCCCACCAAGCTGCTCCGGCCGGTCGCCTTCCCCTTCCTCCTCTGGCGCTGCTCGGCCGGACCCGTCGTCCCCAGCCTCCTCCGCTCTAGTCGCCCGGATCCACGTTGTCCCGCACCTCTACACTTCTCTACGCCCGATGCGGCCCAGTGGCGCCTCGGCCTAGCTCTGGCTGCCCCTCAACACTTTCACCTCGGCCCAGCTCCAGCTGGGCACCGTCACCTCAGCCCAACTCCAGCTGGGCGCCGTTGACTTGGCAAAGATCCAGCCGAGCACCGTTGCCTCGGCCCAGATCCGGTCGGCACTGTCACCTTAGCCTAGATCCAGCCGGGCACTGTTGTCTCGGCCCAGATCCGACCGGGCACCATCACCTCGGCCTGATGGTCTTCCCTGGCCCGACGCAGCAGGTGGCTTGGTCTCGGCCTAGATCCGGCCCAGGAGCGTGTCTCGGCCCAGATCTGGCCCAGGCATGTGTCTCGGCCAAAATTCGGCCCAGAAGCATCATTCTGGCCCAGCTCCGGCCCGGCAGCATCGTCTCGGCTCGGATTTCCTGCTCCGGCCCAGATCCAGTTCGACCCGTGTCTTCGCCACGGCTACTCCCCCACCCCCTGGCCTCGACACTATCAACGTCGCTTCAGCCACCGCCGGCGTCGCTCCGGCCGCCTTGGCTGCGGCCATCGCTACCCTTCAGGCTGCCACCGCTGCCTCTCATGAGCGCGTTGTGGGTGCTGTCGTAGCCGCTGGCATCCCCACCCGCTGGCCGGCCTTCCCTTCTTCGTAGCCGGTGCGAGCGTCCCCGCTGGCCCTACTGCGGGCACCGCCGGGCCCTTGGCTACTATAATCGCCGTTGGCACCCCTATAGGCACTACCGCTGGCACCCTCGCAGGCACCGCTGCGAGTGTCGTCGGTCCCTAGGCCACCGCAGCCGTCGCTGGCGCCCCATCAAGCACCGCCGCCGATGCCCCCGCCTGGCCGTTCTTCGACCCGTCGATGGGCGGAGCCTCGTACTAGTCGACGCCACACGCCTTCTTCATGACACCCCGGTATGACTTACACTGTCCAGCAGGTGTGCCTCCATGTGCATGACCCCCGTGAGGCCCATCTCACAACCACGAAGTGCATCCTTCTGTACCTCCAGGGCACCCTCGACCACGGTCTGCTTCTTCGCCGCGCCTCTACGTTAGACCTCGTCTACACTGATGTTGACTGGGCCGGTTGTCCTGACACTCGCCGGTCCACTTCGGGCTATGCAATGTTCCTGGGTGACAGCCTCGTCTCCTAGTCCTCGAAGCGTCAGAACGTCGTCTCTTGTTCGAGCGCTGAGGCAGAGTACCACGCCGTGACCAACGGCGTAGCGGAGACGTGTTGGCTTCGTCAGCTGCTTGTGGAGCTACACAGCCCCCTGTCGTGGATCACTCTGGTCTACTGCGACAATATCAGCGCCGTCTATCTCTCCACCAAACTCATTCAGCACCAGTGCACCAGGCATGTTGAGATTAATCTTCACTTTGTCCGTGAGCATGTTGCCGTCCGAGACGTTCGTGTACTCTACGTCCTGATGACTATGCAGTTCGCCGACATCTTCACCAATGGGCTGCCCTCCTCGGTGTTCTCAGAGTTTCGGTCCAGTCTCAATATCTGCAGTGGCTAGAGTTTCGACTGCGGGGGAACGGGGGGTGTTAGGGAGTTATTTGTATTAGGGGCCATGGGCTGCGTGTGTTAGGCGGGTTGGGCCCTTTGTGTGCGGGGAGGCCCAACCCCTTGCCTATAAATATGTACCCTTATCTTTTGACCTAATTGAGCAGCCATTTTCCCCAGCTAACACTATGGAGTAGTTGCTAGGTTCCATCCTGGCATATTGTCCTGGTGTAAATTGATTTTCCTGACACAGGACATGGTGGTAGAAATTAACAGCTAAGCAACCTTGGGAAAGCACATTGGTGCTTGAATGACCAATGTTCTACGCAAGATATTGAGTGTACGACTAGTTGGTGAATAAGTTCCATCTAAAAAAGCTTAAACTTAAGATGTGTTTTGGGTTCAAGGTGCTAATCTAACATTGAAACAAAGCAAAAACAGTGCATACATTGCAGAAGCACCTAGATTCACAGCAGGTGTGGGTGAAATAATACGCCTCACAGAGCAGATTTGTATTACATATTGTTTTTTCTTCCATAACTCTTTCCTCCTGGAACTGGGCCTATGCACTGGCAAGATTTTCAGTCAATGTTTAGTTAGTAGGTCAGAGTTGGATGGACCACCTAATTATTAGTAATCAATTTTCATGAGCCACCAACAAGGGGAAAATGTTGATGATTGCCTCTGTTAAAATTTAAACGATATGTAGTGGTACAGGACATACTTGGTCGTCCAAACCGAAAGAAGCTGGAAGGTGGAAGCCCAGGTGCCCAGCAAAGAACAGCCCAAACCAAACTGCAACAGGACATACTTGGTCGTCCATACCACTAATCGGCCGATTAATCGTGATTAGTGGCCGATTAATCGATTGACCGGACGATTAGGCCCTCTAATCGGGTCGTTCACCCTGGTCAAACTGCTAGGACTGACCTGGTCGGACGACTTGAAATCAGAGATCTTATATCTATTTACTCCATACATTCACATTACTTGCAGCTTCTTGTTCCTATCAATCATACATATCATAGTTTTTTAACAATGTGATGGTCACCACTTTTTGTCTGTGGCTGTAAATAACCTCCACATGTGACCACAGGTATTTTGAGCCAGAATAACAGTGCTATGTCAGAATCTACAGATGGACGATTGCTAACAACAGAGCAGGAAGGAAGTGTTCAGGCAAGTCAACAAGAAGGGCAACCACATGTGAATGTTGCAGAT
>VSTD030002878.1:0-11393 GCA_008808055.3 Sporobolus alterniflorus
TGTGAAAATAATATTTTATTTATTCTTTTTTACTTGTCATCAGTTAATTAAAAAATAAATTAATTAACGATAATTAAAAAAGAACGGAGTGAGTAATATTTAATTGTTCTTACTCAAGTAATAATATTTCTAGTTGTTGAACTAATCCACCATATTTATATCTGATATTTAGCTTGTGGATTGTATTTATAGCTAATTATTTTTTTAGTGGTAGGTGATGCCTCCGTCGACAATAAAATGCCGATCGACTTTGTGAATCTCAAGATCATGTCAGTCCAGTTTTTTTGAATGTACTCGTAGAGGTATGATGTGTGTGTTTATATGAGTGAGTGCTCATACGAGTATAAATATCTACATCTATATTATATTTCTAAAATAAATATTATCTATTTTTTCGAAGACATGCCTATTTCATTAAGAGGAAGAGGAGTACAACCCAAACACACACAACAACAGGTATCATGGGCAACGAAATCCGTTAACCCGAAGGAAAATAAAGATCAAATGCGACCCGCAGACTAAGCGAAGGAGCGACATCATCCAAAGTGAAGCTTCTTCTCTAATCCAACTAGCCAGGGTGGCGGCCTGCTGCATTGCTCCATTGAACATCCTATTGTTCCGCTCCTTCCATACCGTCCACCAAGTCAGCACCACCAGCGAACCAAAGCCCTTGTCGACGCACTTCCGGCTTGATGCCCACCAATCGGCTACGCGATCACCAGATGATGGGCAGACTCCTTGATGTCATGAGCGCGCGAGCAACCGCAGCCAAACCTCTCTAGTGTAGCAGCAGCCCAGGAGCAAGTGATCAATGGACTCATCGACCTGATCGAAGAGGATACAGATGGCGTCGTCTCTTATGTGATGGCGCAGCAACCTGTCGCCAGTCCAACAGTGATCGAGCAGCGCAAGCCATACCATGAACATGCTTTTGGGAGGAGCTCTGGCCTTGTGAAGAATGGAGGCGCCTGGAACGCCGCACTGGCCGTGGAAGAAGGCCCTATACGCCGAGCTGGAGCTATACTACTGGTTCGGAGACCACTTCCAAATGAAGCGATCCGGCGTGTCACCGTCCAGCTGCAAGGTCTACAAACAACTCCAGATTGTGACATACTGCTCCAGGACCGCCATGTCGAGAGCACCTTCGATGTCTCTAATCCAACGCCCATCACGGAGAGCATTGCGCACCAGTCTTGTAGCACGAGTCTTGGCGCGCACGACCGTGCACAGGTTGGGAGCCAGGCTCTATATGGACGCACCGTTGAGCCACCAGTCCCACCAGAACAACGCGCTCCTTCCATCACCGAGATGGGCAATGGTTGAAGCATCGAACATGGCGCGAACTAGCCGCTCTTCTCTGGCTGGCAACGCCGACAATCTCTAACTCGGGTCCACACGGGCAAGCCATGCCCAGCACAGCCTCAGCACATAACCAAGCGTTAGGAGGTCAAGAATCCCAAGGCCCCTAGCTCTTGCGGGCGTGTGACGCATGACCAGTCTACCTTGCACTGGCCGCTGCTCACCACATTTGAACCGGTCCAGACGAAGGCTCTCTGAATCTTGTCGATCTCCTTGTATATCCATGGTGAAACCTCGACAGCAATTGACACATGGATAGGAATGGCTATGAGCGTCACCATCATGAGAGTCATCTGACCTGCCTTAGACATGAATTTGGATTTCCATGCCGGTATCCTGTCCGCCACTGCGTCAACCAGGGGGATGAGGTCACCTTTCTTGAGTTTATAGATCGAAAGCGGGAGGTCAAGGAACTGACACGGGAAGTGTACTAGCTGGTAGGGAGACCACTGCATGACCTGCATGATCTATTCATCATCACATCTGATTGGCGTGAACAAGCACTTGGACACATTTCTGTGGAGGACGGAAGCGCTTGCAAAGAAATCTAGAATTGCTCGAGCCAGCCTGATGTCTTTCTTCCCTGATGCTAGAAAGATGACTAAGTCATTGGCATAGAGCGACAACCGGAATTTGATTGAGAGAGCGTGGAGCAGTGTGAACACCTGGTTGAGGTCTGCATGATGAAATAAACCGTTCAACACTTCCATCACTAGGATGAAGAGCAACAGTGAGAGCGGGTCTCCTTGGCAGAGCCTGTGCGCATGGCAAATGCGCTAGCTCGATCGACCGTTGAGAATGATCCTTGTGCTCACCGTGGAGGGAAGACATGACACCCAATTGATCCACCTCCACAAGAATCCAAGTGGTGGAGAAGATCATGGAGGAACGACCAGTTCACGGTGTCGAAGGCCTTGGCGATGTCCACCTTGAGCAAGACGCAAGAGATTTTGTGGGCATGGAGAAGCTTTGCCGAGGATTGGACAGCCCAAAAGTTATTATGTATAGCCCTGCCACGAATAAAGGCGCTCTGCATGGGCAGCACAAGGCGATCCACGTGCAGTGCCTACCTTGATGACAACAGCTTGGCGAATAGTTTACTAAAACTATGAATTAGGCTGATCGGCCTGTAATCTCTGATTTCTTCGGCATCTTTCTTCTTGCAGAGCAGAACCATATACGCCTGATTGAGGAGATACAGGCTGCGCCCATGAAGCGACCAGATTGCGGTCAGAGGTTGCATGACATCTCTCTTAATAATCGGCCAAGCTGACTGAAGAACCGCCCTGTAAAGCCATCTGGCCTCGGGGCCTTCTCCGGTGGCATGGCCCTAATCACACTCCACACTTCCTCTTCAGAAAAGTAGTGATCCATGGTCGGCACTTGATTGCATAGAAGGCCAACATGATCCATATCAATCCCCTGGGAATGCTCTGCCACTGTGCCAAAAATCTGGTCAAAGTGATCGAAAACCGCTTCGGCCTTCAGTTCTTCATCAACTATAGCAACCCCATGATGCATGAGCTGTGCGATCGTATTCTTGTGGCTTCCATGGCACGCTTGCAAGTGAATTTTTTTGTGTTGGCATCGCCTTCACTGGGGAAAGTGAGTCGCGATCGCTGTCAAGCGATGGTTCTACAAAGCAACGCCAGTCCTAAGCATTTCATCTTGAGCTCATTGCGGAGCAAGGACTCTTCCTAGGACAAGGATCGCAAGTCCTGCACTTGCTCCAGCTTGAACACAACCTCCTTGGCGATGGCGAGCTGTAGCCGCATGTTGCCCACAAACTTTTGGCTCCAGCGCTTCAGACTCTTGGCTGTGTTCCTTAGCTTGAAGACTAAGACATCACAGGCGTCAGCATTCTACAAAGTGCAGCACCACCCTTCCACCCCAACATCCATGAATTCCAGAAAATGGGGCCAAATTGCCTCAAACTTGAAGCGGAACATTGAGTGGGTGATGGTGCTTGTTTGGAGCAAGAGAGGGGCATGGTTCGAACACATCAAGCACTTTGCACGAAGAGCATGGTCAGGGTAGCGCTCAAGCCAACGGGAGCCCAGTCAATCCGTGACAAGGTGGGGTGAGCCTGCTCATTGCTCCACGTGTACAACCTTCCTTGGAGATGCAACTCTATCAACTCTAGCTCATCAAGAAAAGATCGAAAAGCTCCCATGAGTCTACAGTTCAGGCGTGAATTGCTTTGTCTTCAGCTCTGTAAATTAGGTTGAAGTCGCCACACATCAACCATGGCCTGACATGAGCCGCTCAGATGGCACATAGTTCCTGGACGAAGAGAAGTTTCTCCTGATCGCCTTGGGGACCATAAACGACTGTGATCCACCAAGGTTCAGAAGCTGCTTGGTGCATCATCTTCAGCAACAGGGAGTGAACAACAATGTGTTCTAGTGACATTGTCCACAATGAAGCGCGCCAAGCAACCATGATGCCACCTCTAGTGCCATCAGCCGGGACAAAGGAGTAGTCAAATCCCCCCGCCCACAAATACTTATTACAAGGGCACTATCCATAACACTTAACTTGGTTTCTTGAATGCAGACTAGAGAGACACGTTCTTGTGCAACTGTGTCCACCACCACCGTGCGACGTGCACGACTGTTAAGGTCGCGGACATTCCAAATCAAAATGTTGTCACTATCCATGGAAACATCTTGGCTACCAAGCAAAGGAGCAGAGGCCATCAAGGCTCAATGTCCAATGCTTTGATTGTGGGTGGCGAACATGCAACAATAAAAAGAGCATGGATGGCCCGGTGCCGAGAAGAGTCCAATGGCGACTAGTACATCTCATCGTAGAACTGAAGGGCTTCTGCGTTGGGTGATCACCGGGCACTTGTAATGTGACATTTGCACATCAAAGCGTTCTGCACCTAGACCTCCGGATTGGACACCCTGTGCTTGCACTGTGCCGCTACTCTGGCATTGCATCAAGGCATGCCATCAGTCGTCAGGGGAGGTCGGACGCACGTCCTTCACCATCAAATTGGCTGTCGGACCACCGGCATTGGAATGGTGGTGCATACCTCCACGAGGAAGCTAGTGATGATGGTCATGGACCCCTCCGTTCTGATGAGAAGACTCCACTAGGCCTTGCTGCGATAGCGTAGGGGAGGCGGGGAGCTGCTGGATTGGCGCCAAATCTTCAAAATCCACAGCTGGTGGTGCCAAGTTTGAGCCCGCCACAATTTCAAAATCAGCTAGGCCTTGTGGCTCAGGCTGTGCCACGACCGGTGAGGCGAGCCGAGCCGCCACAGTCGGAGAGGTGAGCTGAGTCAGCGAATTGATCATGGGCTGCAGAAGGGACTCAACCTAAAGCATTGGGTCCCATCGGTCCTGGGCTACCACCATCTTGAAACGTGACTGGCTCAAAGCTGATGCCGCGAAAGCGGGAACACGGCATGCCACATTCTAGTAGCGTAGGCCTCGTAGGGGGGAGGGTGGCATCACGTAGGGTGTGGTGTTGCAACAAGCCATAGTTGGGTCGGACACGACCGGTAGAGGAGACAGGCTCTTCTAACCACAGACCCTCGCTGGTTGTTGCCGATCAACCAATGGCTAGGCGGCCACTTCAACCAGCATTGGGTCAAAATTGACCGAGTGAGCAACCAGGCTGGCACTATCTTCAAGGACAAAGACAAAAATAGAGTCCTGGGAGACAACCGGTTGCTATACGAAAGGACCGGGTTTCCCTTTCGGGAGCGGGCCCCGTGGCTCGATCGTTGACGGGTCTCGACTCCCCAACGGGGCACCGCACTGCGGTGACCCCATCGCGACTACCGAAGATGACCATGGAACATGAATGTTCTCAACCATGAACACAGATCCACTGCCCACGTCTCCTAGTGGCGCTGCTTGGCCCGGTGCGGTGCCGACATCAGGGGCGGCTAGTTGAATGCACTTGGGCCACGGATGTGAGATACCGCTGATCCGCAACCCCAGCACACCATCGGTGCCGGAATCAGAGTCTGAGTCGGCTGAGGACTCCGATGGGTCACGCTAGTCTTCCACCTCGATGACATCGATGAAGACTCTGTACCACAACGCTAGCTGGCAACTATGTATCACTTCCTCATGTCGGAGGAACAGAGGCGGGCCCCGATCAACGACCACATCCTATTCAGGGATGAACAAGAGCCACTCGCATGGGATCAAGTCTAGGTGAACACACCAGGCCTCTACTGCAAACTACCAGAGGTCCACAGATGGAGATGGGGCCACTGATGGCCGAATGTGTGAGCACATCGATGACAGGATCTGCCTCACCGTCGAGAGGTTCCAAGCGTGAGTCAAAATCCCATGAATGATCAGTTGGGCCTTGAAGCGGAGGTCCTCCGCATTGGCCGTAAGCTAACGGCGCCAGCACTTAAGGATGAGGGAGAACAGGGTGACTGGCAGCGGGTCATGGAGGACGCGGAGCATATCATCATAGTAGGAGAACTTGATGAGAAAGTCCTCCAGCTAGAATCTTTGAACCACGAAGTTGTTGCATAGGATGTTGAAGCCACTCACAACCCAACTGCGGACCTCTGGTAGTTACACCCATGGCCTAGTGCTACCAATGATTGTGACCAGTGCTAGCTCGAGCGAGCATTCCTCTGCGTTGATTTCATCAGAGCGATGAACCACACAAATGTCGACCGATGGTCGGTGACCCGACGCACCCAAGGGAAGGGTGGCAGGGTCCGGCTCAGATGTAGAAGGGGGTACACTTGGGGGCAGCAGATGAAAGGGAGCCTCGGGTCACTCCCAGTGGAGCACAACATACCCCGGGGGGTACAATATGTAGCAGCCAATGCCTCTGGTGAGCGTGACCTCAACGAAGATAGCGGGGGAGGCTGAAGGACTGAGGGAGGCGACCGGAGGGTGGGGGGGGGGTGAATGGCAGCCTAATCAAATTCTTTTGCAAGAACCAGCCTATGTCCCAAGTTCAAACCCTGAGGCCAAAACACTGCAAGAAGGTGATGAACACACCAACCAATAGTGTAGAAAAGATCGGCTCGAATTTACAAATGCAGAGGAAAAAGAATGGGATCAATTGGACACCTGGTTAGCAAAATATGGCCAAAACTGTGAATAAACGTCGGGCTGAAACTCTCAGTCGGACATTGTCTAACCAGGGGTTTCTGTAGCTCAAAACTGAAGGCCGAACCTTATCCGGGTCATGTCAGACATTGTCTGGTGGGGCCAGACATTGTTCGGTAAGAGGCCTCTAAAAAACGTGATTTTCTCTGAAAATCCGCCCCTTCTTCCCAAGTTTGATTCTTGAGCTATAGTGCCCCAAATCAAATAAAATATAGACACAAGGGTCACCTCAACACAAAAAACAAGATCCCAAAAGAGGTTTTCCCAAATCCAACGATTTCCCTTCTGATTTTGGATGAACTCAAAAACCTAGGTTTTGGGGGAACGAGGATAAATCCTTGAAATCGAAGGGGCTAGAGCCATGGATTCACTCCAAGGTTGGAGTTAGATGATGAGGCTCATCCTAGCACCCAAAACCATAGAAGGAATCAAAGAAAAACTCCTCCAAACTCGTGGATGAAAAATCAGGTGAAAATACTCCAAAAATCATGAAAAAGAAAAATGATCCATACAACTTGGAGACGAGATTCACGCACAAAGATCAACTATATTGAGAGAATCAAATGTCTATAAGGTGTGAAAATCGCCACAATATCCTCCCACTCTTTGGAGGATTGGAGGGATCTCTCACTTTCTCTCCTCTCCTCTCTTACACCATGAAGCACATACACACCTCTCAAAAAGTAACTATGGCTAGGGAGTGGGAGAGGGATGACTGAATGATTGCCTCTCCATCAGCCCTTGGGGTCTTATTTATAGAAAAACTAATGCCTAAACTGCCCTTATGATCTAATACAAAGAAAACGGCAAAGTTGGGGTAGAAGAGTCCGATGCAGCCCGTCGCATCGACCCGTCCGTCTTTGGCTTCCACTCGATGCAACCTCTGCGATGATGCCACATGCACCACCCATTGTCGTGGCTCTGCTAGTCTTGACGCCATACTGGAAAACCCTAGCGTGACTTGCTTCTAGGTGAAGCGAGCCGCCAGATCTTGACACATCCCCGCGCCGAATCATTCTCCCATTGATTTTGTGGCGCAACCGACAAATCATAGGCTACTTGGTTTTAAGGCCCAAACCAAGAAACCAACGTGGTGATTTTGAGGCCCAAATCACCAAACCAGACCTGCCGGGTTTGAGGCCCAAATTGGAAAACCGTCGACCTTGGTTTTGAGGCTTAACCAAGAAACCTGACCTTGGTTTTGAGGCTCAACAAAGAAACCCACGCTCCTCAGCTCCACATGCACGGTGTAGACTGCACATGACATCACTCGACCTCCTGATTACCCGGCCACCAAGTACCCGACCTGTGCTTGACCATCCCTGGTCCTCTGCACCAGGTCTTCTACTCCTGCCACGATCCTCGTCGCTACCTGCCATGTCGTACCTGCCACCTGCATACCATGAGACAACCAAACACGATTCTCCATACGAATAAAGGTAATATAGCAGAACCATGGAAATGTCTCGGATTCAAATTCAAACCTTGGCGTGTCAATGACTCATCACATATAAAACCAAGGTACTGATCACTTGTTTTCTCAATCTCCTCCTGGATGAGTCCATTGACAACGAAAAGCATAAAGTTTGAAGTTTGAATCCAAGACCCCATGAAGCACAGCTACAAGACCAAAAGCCAAGGAAAGCTCAAGAAGGTCATCTAGAAGAAGGAAAAGCCGCAAAACCAACAAAGGCACAAAAAGCGGCGAACCGAGCCAAAATGGTAAAGAAGAGCTAAGAAAAGCTCAAAACCAAAATAGAACGAGCAAGAAAAGCTCAAACTCAAAAACTCCCCCTGAATCAACCCCCCTAACATAAAAACTCCGCATAACACTCTCAATGCAATCTCTCCCTCTTAGATAGACATTTATCATGTTTCTTCTCTCAACCACCTGATTAACAAGAGTTCAACCAACTTTGTGCCCATACTCCCCCCTTTGGCAATGAACTCATCAAACACAAACCAAAGAGAAGAACAAGATGATATGCATGAGATCCAAAATTAGGATGCTTTACAAGGCATACAAGCAAGTATTTAAGTAATTATACACATCATAATTCCAAGACTTGCAAAAGAAGAGTGAATCCTCACAAGGAGACCAATACAAGATAACAAGCAAGTAGCCATGAGCTAAGATATAATATGAGGTGAATAGGCAAGTTAAGAAAGCCACCACAAGCATAAGACTCCCATCTCAATGAAAACAAGCATATAAACTTGCTAGATATCATCTCAATCAGAGCAACAACAATTCAGAAAAGTGTGCTTTACCAAACGCTCACATATGCAACTAAGAACTCAATTTGTACAAGTGAGTAAACGAGCAAGAGAATAAGCAAATAAGTTCATAATTTACTCATTTTAAGTCCTCAAGTGATCTCTAGGCTACGCGGAGGGTCGCACGACTGGGTATGGCAAACACCCCAGAGCTTCAAGACCACCATATTGGACATTCCTTAAATGATCTCTAGACCGCGTAGAGGATCACACGACTGAGTACAGCAAACACCCCAGAGCTTTGAGATCATCATATTGAAATCTCATTAAACACAGAATACAAACTAAAATCTAGGTAAGTTTAAGCACAAGACAAAAAGAGTGTGCACTTTTGGCATAAGAGACACCCACCTCTCCAGAGTCTCATCATGAGCTAAACATTTGACAAAGGGTTTCACTTCTCAAAGTGAGATTATCGAAATCAAGACTTACCTAGCAAGTCATAAATGAAGTCTCAATCAAGATAAAAGCACTTATACAAGTGGTGAACAAGAGTAATTAATTGAGTTGTCAAGTTTTAACATGTGCTCAACATTGCAATCACAGCAGATTATCTAGCATGGTCTAGTAAAAGAGGTTCACATCTCGTTACTACTCATCCTAGCATAGTGATAAGCATAATTAAGCAAATACAAGCCAATATAATAGGTGAAGCAAAGTGACTTAGGTGAGTATGAAGAAAATGTAAGAGAAAAGCAAAAGATACAAATATACAAGTTAAAGTACCAACTTCCCCTCAAACCAAGCCATAAAGATGGCAAACACCAATTACCCACGTAAAGCAGCAAAGCGAGAAGAATCAATGGGTTTGGTGAAAATATCAGCTAACTGTCTCTCAGTATCGATGTATCTCATCTTAATGTCTCCCTTCTCAACGTGATCTCTCAGGAAGTGGTGTCTCCTCTCCAGGTGCCTCATTCTTTTATGGAAGACTAGATTTTTGGCTATAGAGATGTCACCGGTATTGTCACACATGAGGGGAACTCTCTCAAAGATCACTCCAAAATCTCTCATGGTGTGCACAATCCATAGGATCTGGGAGCCACAACTAGCAGCAGCTACATACTCAGCCTCTATGGTGGACTGTGCAACTAAAGATTGTTTTCAAGAAGACCATCAAGTAAGAGAAGATCCGAGAAAATGGCAAGTACCAGAAGTGCTCTTTCGGTCAATCCCACAACCCGCAAAATCAGCATCGGAAAAGCCAATAAGATCAAATGAAGAAGAAACAGAATACCAAATCCCAAACTCAGGAGTGTGTTTGAGGTACCTGAAGATTCGTTGAACTGCCATCCGATGTGAAGAGCGTGGGGAAGACTAAAAGCGTGCACAGAGGCACACGGTGAACTGAATGTCTGGCTATGTCACCGTGAGGTACAAGAGGGAGCTGATCATGCTCCTATACTCCCTCTAGTCCACAACCTCGCCATTTTCATCTGGATCTAGTGAAGCTGCCATGCTCATCAGAGTTGACACGGTCCTAAGCTCATCGATGTTGAACTTCTTCATTAGGTTCTTCGTATACTTGGCTTGATGTATGAAAGTACCTTGCTTCATTTGCTTGACTTGAATACCTAAGAAAAAGGTTAGCTCTCCCATCATGAAGATCTAGAACTCATTTTCCATCATTTCCTAAAATTTGGACACAAGAGCATGAGAAGAGCCACTAAATATGATATCATCCACGTATATCTGAACAAGTAAGAAGTCAGTGTCATATTTCAAAGTAAAGAGGGTCTTATCTACACTCTCCATCTCATACCCATGCTTTAGCAAAAATGTCTTAAGCCTAGCATACCATGCCCGCGGCGCCTACTTTAGCTCGTACAAAGCTTTTGAAAGCTTGTACACTCTATCAGGATACTTAGGGTTCTCAAAACCTGGGGGCTGTCTAACATAAACCTCCTGTTGTATGACACCATTTAGAAAATCACTTTTCACATCCATTTGACAGAGTTTGAATCCCTTAAATGCGGCAAAGGCTAAGAGAATCCTAATGGCCTCAAAACGAGCAACAAGAGCAAAAGTCTCCCCAAAGTCTACATTTTCCACCTAACTAAAACCTTGAGCAAGAAGGTGAGCCTTGTTCCTCATAACCTCACCATCCCCCCTATTTATTTTTGAAAACTCATTTGGTTCCTATGACATTCACATCACGAGGGGCCTCAACTAAGGTCAAAACTTGGCTTCTCTCAAAATTCTCTAACTCCTCATGCATGTCATTGACCCAACTCAAATCAGAAAGAGCGTGTCCAACATCTCGAGGCTCAAAGGGGGCAACAAAGAGAGTGTTTGTGAAACAGGAGAGATGAGCTGACCTTGAGGACCGTGTCACCCTTTCATTCAGATTACCTATGATTTGTTGAGGCGGATGTGCCTTCTGAATGTGAGAGGGAGCACCCAACTCAAAGATGATCCCGCCTTAACCCATGACACCTCCACTGATGTTGTGGAAGAGGTAGTAGCCCGAGGAGCCTCTGCTTCAAGTGTGGAAGTAGGAACAGGCTCAGTGTCATACCCCGGTTCTAAAAAACACAGAACCGCAGCCTCCATACGTGTGCTCAGGATGATTAATCACACACATAGCAACAATATGATAAACAGATGAAATGTTTCGATTAAGCAGAGTAATATTCCTTACATAATGACCTGGGGGTC
>VSTD030002879.1:0-11393 GCA_008808055.3 Sporobolus alterniflorus
CCGATCTCAATTACAAGCACCATTACGCTCATTTAAATTGTAAACGAAACATACATCACACTGCAACAAGTCCAATGTATTACAAATACAACATCTAGGGTTTCGATCCATCCAATGAGCTCACACTCCTTTTATTGATCTGCAGATCTAAGGTTTTCACTTGGACAATCAATGATCTCAGTGCCAGTTGAAATCGTAGGCGTGGCGCCACCGGTTGAAATCATAGTCCAGTGCACCGCCGATTGAAAACGGAGGTGGGGCACTGCCGAGTCCACGGGGCTGGTGTGAAGCAAGCTCAGAGACGGGGCTGGGGTGCCACCGATTGCAATCAAAGGCCACAACATCTCAACCTTAGTGGCACAACGAGCTCATATGGAAGATGGCACGGTGGATTCGGGAGGCGGGGGATGGCACGGTGGATTCATGAAGCAGGGGATCGCGGTCGTTGCTTGGAGGTAGGGGCGCAATTGGTTTAGAGGGTGGTCAACCCAACTTGGAGGTTGGGGGCGTAGGGCTCAAGTCGACCTGGGGCGATGGGCTAGGTGCACCAACCACACAAAATACACCCAGGTACATAATAGACTTATCATGTGTGTGTGTGTGTGTATATATATATATATGGTAGCGCTATTCATCACTGGAATGGGTGACCAAAATGTCAGCCATTTACGATTTTGGTCAGCCATTTTAGATTGCTAATATATTTTGGTCTGGAATGACTGATCAAAATCGTGAATGACTGATATTTTTGTCTGCCATTTTTGAGTGGGTGATTCATCACGCTAGGTGATGAATGGCGCTACCATATATATATTGGTAGTCTGGAATGGCTGACAAAAATCTCGAATGGCTGACATTTTGGTTAGTCATTCCTGAGTGGGTGATGATCACCCTATGTGATGAATAACATTTGTATGTGTGTGTATATATACATGTTATTCATCACCCTAGGTGATGGACCAATGGTTCCATCAAGTGGACCAGCCAACCAACCGATCGGTCTATTCAACCCGTGCGCCACCGAACTCTCACGCATGTTACTGACCCTATGCGCCCCACGTTGACCTCGTGCCCCCGGTCCAAGCCGTGCTTTGATCGAGCCGACGCAACCCTGCACACTCAATCATTTTCGTGGTTCGCTGAACCATTTTGATAAATTGTCAGCTATCAGCTATTTTCCAGTTTTGATCAGTCATTTTGCTACATTATTACTACAGTGCTCAATCATTCTTGCTACAGTGCTCAGTCATTCTTGCTACACTGATCGACTATTTTATTGAACTCAGTCATTCCTCGTTCCTACAGTGCTCAACTATTTTCATCGAGATATAGTGCTCAACCATTTTCCACTGAGCTACAGTGCTCAGCCATTTTAGTGAACTCCACCATTCTTTATGCTACAGTGCTCAACCATTTTCCACTGAGCTACAATGCTCAGCCATTTTCTACTACTACAACGCTCATGCATTCCTCGTTGCTAATGTGGCGCATGGAGGGTTCATGCGCCTGTAGGGAACATTGGCATGCAGGGAATAAATTAGTTGTGATTTTATGTTTTTTATAATGTGTTTTTAGCAAAGCTCATTGAGCCATAACGAGCTAGCTTATGAGCATAATGAGTTGAGCTACATTTTTTACTCGTTAGTATAATGAGCCGAGTCAAGCTAGCTCGCTATATTAACGAGCTATAACGAGCTGATGCTGAGCCGAGCCGACTCGATAGCCAGCCCTAGCAATAAACCTTCGATCCTGCGCATATAATTGGTAGGATATCTACATGTTTTTCGTAGCACTTCTGCATATAGAAACAAATTAATCACGTCAATTTTTTTGGTATGCGATATGCTTGGTTTTAGAAACTAATTAATTACACTGATTTTTAGGTATGTGATATGCCGGTTTTAGTAACGAATTGACCATGCTCGATTTTAGAAACCAACATTTTAGGAATGAGATCCAATCATGTCATGTAGATCGGTTTCCATCCCCTCACGCAGATACAATGATTGTACCAGTTAGTTGCAATGAAAATGCCATATTAGCAAATCATTAACCGTCGTGTGTTCAATTAGATTTGAAATTAAGGCGTCATGCAGAATAATCACGTGTTCAATTAGATCCAAAATTGCATTGATTTGCACCACGTAGTTGTAATGGTTCAAATACACAGATGCAATAATTTAATAAGTCAGCTGTAATTGTTCCAATACATCATTTGCAAGGACATTTTCCATTTACAATGACGAGTTGCATACTTATAGAACCGGATATGCCAATTTTTGAAAATAAACTACGTTCACCATTACAATAGAGGATGAAAACACACAAAATATGCATAAACTATGTAATTGCAATGATCTGTTAGTTTCTATGAATCCAATACATCAGTTGCAATGACGCTGGATCTTGCCTGTGCACTGGATGCCATCGTGGCGGGCACCAGATGCCATCGTGGCAGGAAAAAACCCGTGCGCTGGCGGGATCAAACCTCGTTGCCGACGTGGAGTGGGCCGCCCCACCAATGCAGCCATCCTCGTTGTCTTTTCAGTAGTCCCCGACTCCGATCCTATCGCTGGATTCATCGTCCTACCATTGGATTCACCGCCAGGCTCGATTGAATTGCACTGCCACCACCGGGTTCGCAAGACTGACATCTTCTCTCACGTCGTCGATTCGCCCTGTGCTCCATAGAATCGGGTCGCAGTTGCCTGGAGCTCCATTGGATTGGATTGGGTTGTCATCTGTTGCAGCGCCCTTGCCACGCTCGTCTTAGCTGCGAGGAGCTCGAAACAATCAACGATGCTCATGTGGAGGTCAGCGTTGACCGAAGACACGACAAGGAGGAGGATGTCTAGGGCGGCGGCGGTGAGGGGTCGCAACTTAAGCAGGATCTAGCTCCTGTGGGGCTGAGAAACCCTAGGCGGGTGGGGGTTTAAATAGAGATGGCTCGGTGCGGTCAGGCTGGGCTGGTTGGGTGCAGATGGTGCGGTCTAGGACGATCGTTTGGGTCTGTGCTGAGTGAACACCTATGCTTAGTATAGATATGCAATATAGATATACAATATATATATACATAGATTAAAAATTAATATATATTTTTGCAAAAATATTGAAAATTAATATTAATGCTGAACTAGCTAGAGCTCCTTACAAATCCAGTTGTGCAAGATTTGGAAGCTATCCACTGCGTGATTAGTTTGAGAACCGAATAAATATTCGTTGTGATGGTATGATATATAATTCAACGACAAAATTGTTATCTGCTGAACCATAGTATTATTCTTTTTTTTCATAACAAATATATGTGCTAGATGCTCAGCGACTTCTCTATTATTATATATCAACATCCGCCAGAAAGATTCCATTTTAATTAGTTCCCCAATGATGTCCTTCAGTCCGAGTTGTCAAGATCAATTCAGTTAGAGGTTTCTCAAAATTATGCAGACTTAACAGTCGGATGCAACTCTTCGCTTATAGTTTTTTTAGTGTTGCTTAATCCTATATAACTATATAAGAGAAACACACTAATAAATTCTTTTGACATGCAATCGGTTCATATCAACTGCCATCAGCTGTCACATCACTACTATAAAATACAAAAGCTTTAAAATGATCAATATGACAACATGAACAAGATAAGATCTCATTTGCATATAGTTTAAAGAATTTTTAAATCAACTTAATTTACTCTATATTTGAATATATTTATATTTACAATAGATCAAGATTTATGGACATGTGAGCTAATGAGCTGCATTATTAGTTGTGATTACTCTCAGACGAAAGAATATACTTAAATTTATTTTATTATTTCATAATCCTAGTTCAGTACATTAATGTTGTCATTTTAAATTTGATTATCTTTTGCTTAAATTGTAATCAACATGTAATAGATTTTAAATTCCGTTTTTATCATTGTGTTTTACATGATAAGATGAACAAAATAAGATCTCATTTGCATATATTTAAAAATAATAATTTAATTTAATTTACTCTATATTTAAATATATTTATATTTATAATAGATCAAGATTTATGAGCACATGAGCTAATGAGCTACATTATGAGCTATTATCACTCTCTAAAATGATATATTTAAATTTATTTTATTATTTTGTGATCCTATTTCACTATAATAATATTATCATTTTAAGTTTGATTATTTTTTAATTGAATTATAATTAACATATAATAGATATAAGGTATTTTAAAATTTCACAACATCACAAAGAGTTAACAACTAGTTAACTATTGCTTGCTGATCTTATCTAAGTTTCGAAGAGAAGTATCATTGCTTCACGTTCATACGAATTATTTCATTATTATTCCAATCGACTGGAGACAAATACTTGAACTGACAACAACCCATCATTAACTTTGTCAGTTGTCGCAAATCATATGCTGTACACGACTCGTACTATATGTTTTTTCTGAAATCATGTGCATTTGTGGATATCGATGGGTTTGTTCTCCCCAAAATACCCGTGAGACAAAAGAAAAAGGTGGTGTGTGCGGTCTGCCTTTTATTGCTTGCAGCCAATAAAGCCGTATAACTTTGGTCAGAACATGTCAATGTGGATATTTTTTCTCTCTTGAAATACATAGATATAGAGACAAATTCATACTGAGTGTTGTTTATTGAATGAACTTCTAGGTGGTGTTCGTCATCGAAAGTGCTTTGAGACTTCAACGATGATCACCATTACCATTTTAACACAACGGCAACGCGGATGATTTCCTCAACAAATCACCAAAGACACTAAAGAGTAGTAGAAAGTACGAGTGTTTTCCATGACAAAACACTAAAGAGTAGTAGATGTAAAACGAGATCAAACAAACGAAGAAAGTATGGGTATTATTTGTCTATCTGACCTTTGCTATGGTTTCCTTCTGCTACTTATAACATGCCACTCGCTACTTAGAAGAGTATCTTTATCAAACTAGCTATCATACTAGTTAAATTTAGTGATTTTATCTATTTTTTAAAATTATATAACTTTTAAAAATGTGAACCTTTTCAGCAGACTAGATAAAATCTTAACTCATTAAATTTAAAAATAACGAAGACAGCATTTTTTTCATGAGATCTGTTTGGGATTTTTTTCTTCCTTCAGCCCAAAATCGTTGGGGGTCAAGGCATCGAGGTAGGCAGCCCTGGGATCATGGGGGCATCACGACTGTAGGTGACGCCGCTATGTGCTGCGACAGAGCCATCCAGGAAATCGCTTGATTGGAATCTCTGCTGCCGGCTCCTTGACACTGGCCTCCACGAACCAGTAGTGATTTGCGAGCAGCACTTGGCAGCAACCACACCACGCCGAGAGAATCAGGAACTTGAAGCGAGCAAGGACGAGAGCGAATCTACAGGACGCGGGAACTTAAAATACACAGACGCTGGGGAGCGGGAATGCGAGCAACAAGGAAGCAATTGGGACGCGGACGCGGGAAAGCTTTGGATTGCGCATGAGATTAGGCGGATGGCGAGGGTTCAGCATGGCTGCCGAGCGAGAAACCCAGAATGGCCTCATTGCTATTTTGCAGATTCAACTAGGGAGTATGTTGGAGGCGAAATAGCCTTATTTAATGATAACAAATGGTTTGGCTAGGCACGTGGAGATGCTCTAACATGTCTCTCGCACTATCCCGGAAACTAACAAACTCATGATTGCATTCATCTTTTATCGTAACGCAATCCTCACCAGATTTATTTCCTGCCTTCGACACACGACAACGTTTCGTCCAACCCATTATCGATGATCACCTACCGTTCCACGAAAATCTCCTTATCTGCTGGCGGCCGCACGCCTTCCCGAGTTAGCTGCACCCACGCTCTTATCCTGGCGCTTAAGGCCTCTTCGTTTCAGCTTATAATCTAGTTAGATTATATAAACTGAATTATATAATCTGAATAGTTAATAAACAGATTAACTTATGATCCAAATTATATAATCTGGATCTAGATTATGATAATCCAATAACTAAGATATTTGATGCTTATTTCAGCTTATTTCTGATAAAAGACCCACTACCCTTACCTCTTTTCATAAAATTACCCACCAATTTTATTGGGCCTCCCACCCCAAATCCAAGGGCTTTGTTGTCATTGCATGTCTAAGAAAAATAATCTGAGTTTCAATAATCTAGATTGTCAAACATTCACATCTAGATTATATAATCTCAACTACATTCCAGATTATATAATCTATAAGCTGAATCAAACAGGCCCTAAGCCTTGACATCCCGTGCTCCTGCACGCACCACTCTGGCTTTGTCTTGCACCCTTTAGCGTGCATGTTGCCATGCGTCCCTCCATCATTTTCTCGCTCCTCGGATCCCTTGCACGTCGCCCTTCCACATCCATGTGCATCAGGTACGTTGCAGCGGATTGGGTGCCCTCTGAAGCGCATCACCTTCACTGATGTGTTGGCCACAGACCCAAATGTCAGTGATCCATGTCAGAGGGATGAGTGTCAGAGGATCCACCTCCCGCCGCAGCCCTCATCCTTTTTGCACCTGATCACCTTCCTCCAGATGGACGCAGTCCTTCATGCCAAACTCGCCTGCTGCTTTTAGAACAGAACACATGCCCCCTATTTTTTACACATCCTTCAAGGTGTTTAAAAACGAATGATCAGCTTCAGCCTTGTACCATATACACTTTGCCTAAAATGATTTATGTTAAACGGTTCTCTCGTCATGATGTTTTTGCAGTTTCCAGCACGATAATCATCTTATCGGCCCTAGATCAAAGATCATTTCATGTCTTGTCGGTGTTTTCTATACCGACAAATAATATGGTACACAAGATCATGTGATTTCAATTCTGAGCTGGTCTCACAAACAAGAACACATAAGGATTTTATCCTGGTTCTGGCCTCTCTGTGGAGGTAATAGCCATATGTCCAACAGTTTAATATTGATAAAAATATGTGTTGCAAAGGGTGAGCAGAGTGCTCGATTAGTTTACGTGTGAAGGGGGTCTGGATCCCGTGCCTCTACCCGAGAGATAGTGATTTCTTTTATAGGCGGTCCTAGGATCCCCTAACTATGGTAAAGTTCCCTTATAACTCAGATTAGGTTAGGTTAGGTTACATGACATGTGGGCCCCAGGCTAAAATATCATCTTCGAGGTCCTGGTGCAGGTCGCCCGACAGTCGTCTTTGTACCCGAGTCCCTCTATGGATGGAGCCTAGGATGATTTCTGTGGTGCCGCCGTCTTGGACCAGCTTTGCTTAGTAGTGATCTGTTGAGGTGTTGACCGTCCGGATCCCTGGTGGACTGGATCTCATATGGACATTTTGCCTTTATCAGGTGAGCTTATCTGATATCAGAGTTATCATGACACTTATTCGTGTCTTCATGGTGGAGTTGCTATGTTTGGTGGTGATGGGACGGGTTCCAGCACTCAAGTGCATGCTGCCAGTATACCTGGCCAACGGGTCGTGCCGTGCCGGCCCGGCCTGAGCCCGACCGGGCTCATGCCTTCCCACCCTCAGCTCAGGCACAACCCAGTAATGGAACGGGTCATGTCGTGCTAGCCCGCTGGGCTTGACGTGAGGGCCAGGCACAGCCCGGTCAGCATTGCATGGGTCGTGTCGTGCCTATCGTGCCGGGCCGGCTCGAAGCCCAGATATATTTTTTATTTTTTTCTCTCATAATTTTGTTTTTTAATTAAAAACTTTCAATATCACTAAATTTAAAGTTAAAAAACATGATTTCACATTAAATAATGAAATAAAATTATTTTATACAATGTTTATTGGGTGGGCCATGCCGTGTCGGGTCAGGCTAATCGGGCCAACCACCGGGCCTCATCTGGCCGGCCAAATTAGGTCATGCCGTACCTAGCTCGGCGGGCTTGGCTCAAAGCCTGAGCATGGCCCAGAGTGGGCCTCGGGCTGGCACAGCTCGATAAACTTTGCGTCGGCCCATTTTGATCGTGCTTCAGGCCGGCCTAGGTAGCCCGGCCCATATGGCCAGGTATAGCTGTCAGGCGCGCGTGGGTGCGCATGGGCGTCGGTGGATACACCATGTCTTATCCGACATTAAATGGCCTCGCTACCCGAGGATCTCGGCTTTGGGGTCACTTGCTCAGTACTGGCAACCCCCAGGCGTGGCTACCGGGGGCCCGGGAGTGTGCTAAGCTAGGGTTCGTTGAGGAGATGGATCGGGCTGACAGGTGGTGAAATCATGTCCGCCCGTGACCACCACTGAAGGGGATGAGAGGACTGGTGCTAATCGTGCCCGAGTTTAGTTTGATTTAGGTGGGTGGTCCCTCACCTTCAGCCAGGAGCAGTGGGACCATATCCAGTACAGGGTACATGGTTCCCTAGCCGTTTGCCACTAGAGGGCACTGGGTCGTATCCGGATTTATTGGGCCATACCCGGTGGCCCGTGGTACCTAGGGTACAGTACCCTCACAGTAGCCCCTGAGACTTCCATCGACGGGTGGTCGGGGCCGTTCACTCGACGAGAGGCAGAATAGGTACTCATATGTCACTATGAGTACTGCTGCGGGATTCAATGGTGAGGTCATGTGGCTAGAGCCTCCAAGGTATTGACTCAGAATCCCGCAGTGGTACCCACCGTGTAGCCCCTGAGGTTGTGACTGAGTTGAAAGCTCATGCGGAGGCTAAGTTTCATATGTACTATTTTGGCTTTAGCTGACGTCTCATGGTACCCCTGGATCCATCTGGGTTGTAAAAAAGGTATGTGGCGTGAGTACAAACCTCATCCTGAGGTGTTTCGATAACTCAGAAGGGCTGAACTGATTGGGTACTTGCCTAGTTGGCATGGTTCCCGTGTTTGCGAGCAGGCTAACGGTCTAAGACTTGGCACCACAGTGCCGAGTCAGGATCTGAGTGGAGCCTAGGTCACCATAGGCAGGTGAGAGCCAGCATGGGTGAGTGCTTTTCCATAGGACCAGACAGGTGCAGATGCCCCCTGATACAAATCCAGGTCTGGTGGTTTCACACATCGTCCCCGAGTAGTCCCTATCGGGAGAACCCGGGCGGCTAGGTGCCAGCTCACCTAGAGGGGGCGTGATGGAAACCTCCTGATCAGGAATCAGATACAAAGCTTAAGGATGCCGGGTCCCCTCGGTGTAGTCCTGGGTAGCGCCAGCTGCTAGCCAACCTCTATCTTGCTTTGTCCCTCGCTCTGTTTGCCCTGGGTGGTGCTGACCTGACTAGCATAGTTTTCCTTAGAGCCCTGAGCTTTGGCAAGTCCACAGCAATTGTGGGACCCGTTTTAGATACGGTTGCCATATCTCGTGATGTCATAGTGGGCATGGTGTGTGAGGAGTCGGGGAGGCATGTAAATATAGGTTTACTACACCTCTTATTGTGCCTCATAAGGGCCCATTGTCTCCTTGTCTCCTTCCCTATGCCTGAAAAGAGAGAGAGAGAACAAACGAAAGGGGAGATTTTTGGGGCTTAGAGAGCGTTGCTGCTCCTTCCCTCTCAAGACATGGTGGAACAAGACTGGGCCCCTTCCGATGTTACACAGGAGCACCTGTAGAACCTCATGAGCCTGGGGTTCTTCCCCTGTGCTGATATACGGAAACATGGTGGCTTTCTTGGCATTTTATGAGTGGGATTCGGTGTGCCATTGCACTAATTCCTCCGTTCGTTGTTGCAGCACTATGGCATGGAGCTGAACAATCTGAACCCCTCGGGGATCTTGCATATCACGACCTCTGAGACTCTGTGCAAGGCCTACATGGGCATTCACCCCCATTTCGATATGTGGAACAACTTCTTCCACGTCTAGTGTCTGCAGGACCCGGACATGGAAAAGACAGTTTCGAGGGACATAATTAGCAACACCAAGTCTAGGCATGGCGTCAATCCTTATTTTGACACCCCCATGCCCAAATCGATGAAGGGGTGGCAGGAAAACGGGTTCTACCTAAGAAACGACGCCAACGCACCGCTCCCCGCATTCACCAACAACCACCCTGTCCCCCAACCCAACTAGGGCTACGGAGTGGCTAGGAAGGACCTCGATAAGCTACAACCCTTGTGCAAGGTTGTCCAGCAACTACGGTGGGAGGGGCAGATGGGTGTGCACCTTCTACAGGCATTTTTCAATGGTCAGGTTCAGCCGCTCCACCAGCAGGTGACCAAGATGTGGATGTACCTGAGGCCAAGTTGTCCCGATCGCTCTGTCTCCGAGGAGCAGAGTGAGGCAGAGATAAACACTCAGATCCACAAAGTCTTAGATCATGGGACCAATTCGAACCCCGGGGCCAGCCCTACGACCTTGAGGGAACGGGTTGCAAGCAACAGGGTTAGTCTACTTGGCTCTGCTTTGGTAGTTTCCATGATTTCATCTTCTCATCACGCTCGTGACCTTACACAGGGTCTTGGGGGTGCCCACAACGCATTGTGGAGTGTCCACTTGCCCGAGGAAGCGGTGAAGCGAGTGGTGAACCGTGCCCACAATGAAAATTTGTGGGCACGAAAAGAGAAGAGGCAGGCCCGGAGCATCACCCATCGGGCAGTGAGAGAGCAGGGGGAGGAAACCCCCACCGAATCTGACTCATCAGTCGAGGATGAAGAGGAGGGGGAAGTAACTTCACCTCCCCCTTCTTCACCGCTTGTAGCCCTTCCCTCGTTCTGTAATATCGCTAGTCAGCAGGTGGGGATTACGGTCAGTGAATGCCGACTAAAGCAAACCCGGACAGGGACTGGGTCATTGACCAGCTCACCTCAGCAACTTTGCCTTGTGCCAGTATCTTCTGACTTTGAAGAGGATGAGCATTTTGCCCGCGTTAAAGGAACTGACTCACCTATCTGGGATTTCACAGGTCCCATCAAATTCAGTGACCACCGTGGCCGCCATGGTTGTGACGGTGGGGCCATCCTCGTCGAATTCTGGGGGAACAGAGCCTCCGCCCAAGAGGGCCTGTTCTAGGGCCTTCCTGTCAGTGTCCTACTGGTATGTGCACAAAGCCACATGTCCCTCACGCAGTTGCAGCTTCTCCTATCCTTGTTTCTGAACTCAATGTGTGATTTTTGGGATGACAGGAGCCGTACCTTGACTACTCCGATTGTTCATCGGTTGGCTGCATGCCCGGCATCTCCCCTGCACCCGATTCTAACAGAGCCGATGCCTGACATAGGGGGGGATGACACAGGAGATGCCGAAGGAGGGGTCAGCACTGGATGTGCCAGTGTAGGAGACAATGATGAAGGGCCCAACACCAGATCTGTCGGTGCAGGAGATGATGCCGTGGGAGGTGCCGGCGCAGGAGGAGAGTGACACCGTCCTTACTTATGGCATACCCACTCGGGTGGAGACAGTCACTGTCGTCGTGCCACTGGGCACCGATGGCATCCGTGCAGATAAGGCGGAGCCCTGCTCAAGCAATGCGATCAGAGGCAGTGCTT
>VSTD030002881.1:0-11392 GCA_008808055.3 Sporobolus alterniflorus
GTAAGTGCCAGGCAGCCTGGACCAAACAGTTTTTGGAGGCCATACCTTGTGAATACCTGATTCAGTAATCAAAAGCACGATTACTCCACGGGAAGTCGGGAAAGATTCAAGCTGCGAACTATTTCCAAAGTAAAACTCTGCGCAAGCGAGAGCTACGTCCACTGGCGTGTCCTCTAGGATCAATACCATGAAGTAGCAAGTACTGCTATATTTCACTAGAGCAACGTAGATTAATTAACGGTTACCATAAACAACCGCATGCCAAATTTCGAAATAGTTACCCCAAAAAATCCAAAGACGGACAAATGGATCAGGTAAGAAGCATAGTCAATCCTCGGAGAGGGCTTATACGGTTCAACCTACAGGCAAGCAGAGGCATTTTCATGTCAGCAACTAAAGCACAATATACAGCCTCTCGACCTTACGTCAACATAAATCATTGGTTTGAGAATTACAAGCAGCCGGTCAACTCAAAAAGTCAGGTCATCACCTTGGCAGATGAATTCTCTGGCACGGTAGAAATAGTATATTTTGAGTCCATTGAAGATGTAGGAGCTGCCGCAACTTTGCCATTGTTGTTCATCGTTGCATCTTCTAGAACTGGAAGAGGACCAACCTTATGATGATCTGAGACACTTGTTGTATCCTCACCAAAATCATCTTCAGGTGCCAAAACTCGATCCCCGCTATCGATGAGTTGAGCTAGAACAGAGCTATCTGCGTCACCTAACAATTGATCCGCTGACTGAAGGGAATGCCTCATTGAGCTCAGTATGGATTCCCCCATCTCGCGGGATAAGCTGATGGATCCCCTTGAACCCTGCCTGCTGCTTCTCCCACTTAACTGTGAACTGGACCTAGCAGCTAAAGGACGAACCACAGAATCCATGGACGCGCTTCTTGCATAGCCCAAACGATTCCCTTCGGGAGCGTTGCCCCTAGCCGATGACGAGGAGCTCTCCATTCTGTTGTAAGCTTGTTCCTCGAGTTACAGAGATTTTCAACGGCCCTGCATGGAAGTCATATCAATGAAATCGATCAGTATGGATCCATGCCTTACAATTTTCCCTCTCATTTTGGAAAGCATAGAAACCAAACAACGAGTAAGACAAAAAAAAAGATAAGATTTGGTGTGTGTTTGTAGACTATCTGGAGAATCCACATAACAGCTCGGCTGCAGCTGAATACAACAAAAGAGTCAGAAGACTTGAGAGTCGTGTTCAAAATCAATGTTGTTCTTTTTCTCTCGTGCCGTCAGCATCTATTATTACATAATTCAAATAGCAGTCCCGTCCACATATCACAACAGAATTAATTCTCAAAGCAATCTATCACAACTAAATGGATTTTTTTTTAGTTTTCGCAGAAAGAAAGCCCAGATGTTATGCCCCCTTGCTCACCGGCGGCGTGAGGCACCCATGGTTACGCCTGGTAACCGCCCCTGCTTGAGGAGGAAGAAACTGAATTTTGGGAATATTAATTTCTCGTTAACTTCTCCGAAAACAAAGTCACGGTTACATAGCCATTCACACTTTCAAAGCCCATTGGGCCCACGCACACCTACGAAGCCCATTCTGCATAATACGACCTTGGCGCTCTTCCACCGTTAACACCACATGTGTTACACCTCCCCCGCCACAAGATCAATCTTGTCCCCAAGATTGAGCAGGAGGAAACTTGTTCACCAATACATGCCAGTCCTCCCATGTTGCAGCCGACTCCGGGGATCGCCGCACCTGTGGGATCGCCGCGTTGCCCTTTTTCACCAAACGAGGATCATCTCAAGCTGTAGCATCTCATTGGAGAAACCCACCCGGCAACTCTGAAAACACAAGGGTGTAATTTGGTGTGAATTCCTTGAGCTGCGAAATATGGAAAACTGGATGGATTGAGCAACCAGGAGAAGGTCCAACTTGTATGCGACTACACCAATATGCTCTGGTGCTGTATAGGGACAAAAAAAACTTGCAAGCAAGCTTTGGAAATGGCATGTTCACCAGAGAACCTTGAGCATACGGTTGTAGCTTCAGTAACACTTTGTCACCCACTTGAACCTGCCGGTCAGTACGATTCTTTTCTGCCTGTAGCTTAATTATGTTCTGAGCTGCAGCTAGGTGTTGCTTAATCAGAGTAGAATGTAATTGTCTCTCTGTGATCAGATCCTCCACAGACTTGTTTTCAGTTGTACAGAGCATAGGAATAGCAGCAACTGAGGGATCATAGCCATAGAGTGTTTTGAATAGGGAGTAGCCTAAAGAAGAGTGGAAGGATGTGTTATACCAGTATTCAACAAGTGGCAACAAAAACTTCCACTTCCTTGGGGTGTCATGCACACAACACTTAAGAAACATTTTAAGACATTGGTTGACCCTCTCGGTCTGACCATCTGTCTGTGGGTGGTAAGAAGTGCTTGTGAGTAGGGTAGTGTTGTTTAGCTTAAACAATTCTTTTCAGAACCCACTGGTGAATATCTTGTCTCTGTCTGATATGATAGACTTAGGCATACCATGTAACTTGACCACTCCATCCAATATTACTTGTGCAACCTGTTGGGTAGTGAATGGATGCTTCAAAAGCATGAAATGTGCAGACTTAGAAAATCTGTCCACCACCACAATGATGCAATTGTACCCCTATGATTTTGGTAGGCCTTCTATGAAATCGATAGTAATGTCTTGCCAAGTATAGGTAAAGGTTGAAGTAACCCTGCTGGATGAGTTCTTTCATGTTTAACATGTTGGCAGACTTGACACTGTTTGACAAAATTGTCTACAGCCAGCTTCAGTCCATGCCACTGGAACAACTTCTTAATTCTCATGTATGTTGCCTCCACCCCTGAATGGCCACCCAAAGCATTAGAATGAAACTGATTGATCGACTTAGTCTTTATAGCGGAGTTATCCCCCACCCAGATTTGCTGTCCCAATATGATAATCCCTTAATGCAGAGAATACCCTTGTTCATTTGGGATGACCACAACCAACTGTGCTAGTAGCTCCTGGGCATGGCTATCTGTAGCATATGAGTTTAGTATTTCCTGGATCCACATTGGTTTCACTTCAGAGCAAGCAATGAGGTTTAATAGTAGAGGCAACCTAGATAATGCATCTACAGCACATTTTCTGCTCCTTTTCTATATACAATCTTAAATTGTAGTCCCATGAACTTGGTAATAGCCTTCCTTTGCAGCTCTGACTGCAGGTGTTGATCATTCAAATAGGCTAAACTCTTATGGTCGGTCTTGATGACAAGCTCATTTCTTTGAAGATATGTTCTCCACTTGTCCACTACCAAGATCAGTGCCGTAAACTCCTTTTCATAGATGGACAAACATTTGTGTGTTGAGCTTAATGGTTTACTGATGAAAGCTATTGGTATGTCCCCCTGCATCAGCACAACTCCAAATCCAAGGTCAGAAGCAACAGTTTTCACCACAAATGGTTTGTCAATGGCTTAGCAATCACTCCATAATCCTTCACAAATTTTCTATAGTACCCAGTGAGTCCCAAGAATCCCCTGAGTTCAGTGGTAGACACAGGCACAGGCCACTTGAGCATAGCTTGGGTTTTCTAAGGGTCAATGGCCACTCCTGAACTGGATATGATATGACCCAAATATTCTAGCTGCTGTTGAGCAAAAGCACACTTTGGCAACTTAACATAAAACTTGTGAGCTCTCAACAAACTAAGAACTTGCTGCAAGTGAGAAGCATGGTCCTGTAATGAACTGTTGTATACCAATATGCCATCCATAAAAACTATGACAAATTTCCTAAGAAAAGGCTCCAGAATGGAATTCATGACACACTAAAATGTGGCAGGGGCATTTGACAGTCCAAAGGGCATCACCTTGAACTGGTAGTGGCCATGATGGATCATAAAGGCAGTTTTATATTCATCTTCAGTGTCATTCTGACCTGATGGAACCCTGATTTGAAATCCAGCCTACTGAAAAACTTGGAGCCAGTCAATTCATCAAGTATTTCATCAATTAATGGCATAGGAAACTTATTTTTGATGGTAATAGAGTTTAGACGTCTATAATCCACACAAAAACGTCAGGTACCATCTTTCTTTTGCACTAATAACACAGGAGAGGCAAATGGGCTTGTACTTTGTATGATGAGTCCACTCTACAGCAATGACTTTACCTGTTTTTCAATTTCATCTTTGTGGAGTGGCGAATATCTATATGGTCTTGAGTTAACTGGTACAACTCCAAGTAGCAGAGGGATAGCATGGACATACTCTCTGTGAGGGGGTAGTGCAGCAGGTTCAGCAAATATATCTTGGTATTCTGACAACATCTGTTGTATGACAAGGGGTGGTGAAATTATAGGTAACTTGTCTTGAGTTTGTTGGACCACAGCCATTGTCCAAATGTCATTGCCTTTGTGCCATAGGTGCCTTGTTATCAGTTTTGACTCCTTCTAAATGAACTTGCTGTCCTCCTTCCATAAACTCTAAGGTTTTGAGCTCCCAATGACATATCATGGGGCTGTGTGTCCCTAGCCAGTCATATCCCAAAACTACATCATAGGCTGCTAACTCCAGCACTCTCATCCTGGTATGAAATGTGTGTCATTGTGCCCACCACTCAAGATCAGGAACACACATATTGGACTGCATTTTCCCCCATTTGCTACTTGGACCCGAATATTAGTTGTTGGTACTGGTTGGAGACCTACCTGCCACACAAATGCCTGACTCACAAAACTGTGTGAGCTCCTAGAGTCAATAAGGATCAGCATCACCTTATCATGCACCAATGCTCTGATTCTCATTGAGTCTCTTGTGTTTGTACCAGCCATAGCATTCAGAGAGAGCTACACCATTTCAGCAGTTAGTGCATCCTAAATTGCTAGTTGGTTTAGTGTATCCTCAGTGATCTCAACATCCAGGTCATTGACACAATTACATTGATTTGTGGTTTGTTTCTCTTAATACATTTTTGCAAGTGCCCTGGTGAGAATTTCTCACCACAATAGTAACACGGGCCATTTGCCTTCCTAAAATCCCTCAATTGTCTTTCCTTCCACAGTGGGCTTGTATTCTGCTGTTGTGTGTCAGCTTTTGTGGTGGTGTTCTTACTGTTGTTCCATTTCTGGTACTTGGTCTTGTTTCTATCAATTGACTGTTGCTGCATCTTGGCTAGTAAAGCTGCTTGATCCACTATGTCAGGGAGATGAGTCTGCACCACTGATTTGAGTTCCTCCTTAAGTCCATTAACATATTGTGTTGTGAAGAACATTTCATCGAAACCTGGGTTGAACATGGCTACCTGAAACTGCATAGCCTAGAAGGACTTTGTGTACTCTTCTACTGACCCATCCTGTTTGATCATACACACTGAATCTCTCCTCAATAGCTGCTGCAAAAATTGGCCAGGTGACCAACCCATGCTTCAACTTGAACACTTGCCACCACTTCACAACATTCTCCTCTAAATGCAATGATGTTGTTGTAGTCCACATGCTCTCCGGTATGTTGAAGATATGGAAATAATCACCACACTTGTCAATCCAGATGCGGGGATTCTCACCATTGAATTTGGGAAAGGACAACTTGGGTAATGCAGCACGGTGTAGTGGACCCTCCTGCTCCTTCCGAGTGTGACCAATCGTCGAACGGGTTGTGTGCGGATGCAGATTCCCTTGGTGGTGACTGGTGTGGCCACCGTTTTGGAACCCTATGCCCGTTGCGTCCACCTCCCGTTGCTTTTCCACCGCCAAACTCGCCACCGCCTCGTCAGTTGTGGCCAACTGCTGAGCCAAACTGGTCTGGTCCTTCGCGAACTACGACAACGCCTGCGGCATCAATTCCATCTGGGCCACCATCTTCATCTGCGCTGCATCCTGTGCTTCAAGCTTGGAACAAATTAGATCCACGTGCTCTTGGAGATGTTCCAAGCGCGCCGAGTCCTTCTTCACCTGCTCCTCCATGGCGTCAAGCACGAACTTTGACTGAACTGATGGCTTGGGCTTGCTCTTCGGCACCGTGGTGATCACTCCCCGAGTCTCGCCAACCTAGGGTGGATTTACAGGAGGATTCGCTCGACGAACAATTTCACTTTGCTTATCCTCAACCGACCACCCAATGGGATTTTAGGGCAAAACCAAGGGTATTCGGATCTGGTGCCACAGAACCCAAAGATCGACCGCCTCTGATACCACCTGTGATGCCCCCTTGCTCACCGGTGGCGTGAGGCACCCATGGTTACACCCTGGTAACCGCCCTGCTTGAGGAAGAAACCGAATTTTGGGAATATTAATTTCTCATTAACTCCTCCGAAAACAAAGTCACGGTTACATAGCCATTCACCGGCCAAACAACCAGTTCACTTTCAAAGCCCATTGGGCCCACACACACCTACGAAGCCCATTCAGCGTAATACAACATTGGCCCTCTTCCAGCGTTAACACCACATGTGTTATCCTGAAATTGGATCAAAACTACAGTACAGCCAAGAATGGCTACGCAGCTCTTAACGGCTCCCAAAAGAGAATAGGCATATGAAAAGGAAAAATGATCGAGGTGGACAGCGCTGTTGAAGCCAGGGAAACAAAACAAGTGGCGCCTGCTAATTAGGCCGCTAGTCAATAAACAAGAGAAAAGTGCCAAACCCGTGAAAGGTACCGGCCTTTGACATCGCGAGGCTGAATTTTAATCAACAGGGAGTAGTAGTTTAACCTGACCACTCTAATCTCGATACTAATTTTTTAAATTAACTGATATTAGATCGCCTGATCTCCGGTGCCTTTTGGCTGCAAAGGTAGCTGCCATGTTTCGTGGTCGAGAAAAGGTGGGAGGGACCCCACGGCACACACACGTGAATGGTTTACCTGGTTGAATGCATGCACGCCGCTCCCTCTCTCTCCGCGAATCGTATCGATGAATGAGCAGAGTTCCTCCAAAAAAAGAAAGAACGGACATGGAGAGAGGGACGATCTGCGAGAACCAAGGAGCAGCAAGAAGATGGGGATGTGACGGGATTACCTTGGTTAAGGATTCGAAGAGGAAGGGGGCAAGCGAGAGGGTGAGGCGCGCCGTACGTGGCCGGCCGTCCGGTGAGGCGAGGAGCAGTTGGACGGTTTCTCCCCCTCTCCCTCCGCTGACTTTCAGGCCTCGTCTCGCGGGGCGTGGATTCTTGCCGTAACGGCACGCTCCGTCGACGGGGCCGTGTGTTACAACAGAGAATCCTGATCCGTCTCACGCAATAGGCAGAGCAATTTATAAAACCACTCCGTTTCTTATTTTATTTCGCTTTAATAAAAAAGAAAAACCATGCTACTTGCCGCGCGCCTACTCCTCGTGGCCATACTGTACCAAATGATTCGCGCGCGCCAACCTTTTTATTTTTTATGAATGATTCGCGCCAAGTTCAAGTTGTTTTGCCGAGGTTTGTGGCCTGATGCGCATCAGAAGAAAACCTAATGATGGCTGATTTCTTTTAATTTACTTTCCAGCCGAGAAATGACGACCATGGTGACTCATGGTAGCCCAAAGAAACTGTAACGAATCATTTTTTTTAAAAAAAAAGGTAAATGGCACCAGCTAAATCTCGGGCGACCCAGCCAGAACTATGATTGATCCGGGTCACTCTTAAACCAAGATGAGCAGCACGACGATTAAAGGAACGAGAAATGTAACTAATCTCCACGATGATGAAGCCTTGTTTTGGCGTCAAGGTTCCGCCACCCCTTTATACAAAAAATAAAATCATTAAAAAGATACATGGAAGGTTTACGATAAATGAAAACGACCTGAGAGATTACGGCTGCTGAGGCGTGCCCACGAATCACACGATGCAGTTTCAAAAAAAAAATCACACGATGCAGCAGCTTGCTGTCAAATCAAAAGGAAGAGAGAGAATCCCGCGCTTTCTTCCCACCGCATTTGTCTGAATGGGCTCCACCTTTAGATCGGTCTTCGCTTTGATCTTATAATAAATAGAGTTTACTTTCTGTAGTTACGTTAAGGGGATGTAGCTCAGATGGTAGAGCGCTCGCTTAGCATGCGAGAGGTACCGGGATCGATACCCCGCATCTCCATACGTCTTTTTTTTTGCCAGGTTTTTTTAATCTGCCTACGTTTGGAACACCTCATTGTCTCCTAATGACATGCTAATCAGAAGCAGACACCATTTCAACTCAAAAATCTTTGGAGAAGTCATTATGATTGCAGGTTGAACAATTTGGTACCATCGCAATGTTGTCATCTTTGATGGCGCAACTGTCTCTCTTTGTCGATGGAAAGAAGCATTTAGAGAGGAGTTTGCCCTCATCATTTATAGATCTAAACCTTCTTAAATCTTGGTTGAGTAGTTTCTAACTCTCTTTGTTTTTTTTTCTTAGGGACTAAGGCCCACCCCATGTACATTTGTAAATACTTAGGCATTTTTATATAAACTAAAAAAGAGTAAGTTGGGGACTTTCCTGTTGTTTTGCTAAAAAATACATTTGGAAGAAAAAAACAAAATGTAATGTATTTTTGGTGAAAAAACCACTTCTCTTATACAAAAATATGGCAAACAATTATAAATTCATCAATACACTTTATTAGCTAGATTGACAAACGGTTCCTGGAGGCTTGATGATTATCTAAGTGTAAAGCTCCAATATGAATATCCACTAGTGCTTACACAAAAATTTGAATCGCATGCGAGGTAAATCACAAATAATGGTTTTTCAAAATCCGGCAAGCAAACATGTTTCTAGTTAACCCTAGCTGCAAAAGGTACATTTTACACATTAGGTACAAGCCATCCAGCTAAATCGCAGGCGACCCAGCCAGAACTATGACTGATCTATGTTTCTAGTTAACCCTAGCTGCAAAAAGTACATTTTACACATTAGGTACAAGCCAGCTAGCTATCGCAGGCGACCCAGCCAGAACTATGACTGATCCAATTCCCGTTTAAACCGAGATGAACAACACGACGATTAAGGCCTCGTCCGGCATGCCTGTTTTTAAAATGAGGCCAGAAAAAATAATGGCATGATCGAGTAATCCCACCCGTGTCACTAAAACCTTGGTGATTGAATCACCACCTTGAATTAAAATAGATCATCAGAAATAGAGTTCGGTTGTTCCAGGTCATATCTTTTCCTGGGCTTCAGTTATTTTAAACAACAATGTTTCAAACAATATAGCTGTAATATTCTAGTAGATAAAAATTAAATGCACAATGCTGAAAATTTCTGTAATATTCTAGTGCTTCACAATGCTAAAAAATTATGCAATAACATCCCAGTGCTTTACAACGCTAAAAATTTCTGCATCTTAAGAACAGATAGCATCCAGTGAAATTTAATTTACTATCAACAGCTATCAGCAAAGACAAAGAAAATGTTCATGATGGCAAAGAAAAACACACAACGGGCAAGACCCGTCGTACAATACAAATTGCCGGATCAACACGCCTGCACAGACTCCATGTTTACCGGGTCAAAAAAAGGAACATGCTCAAACGCATAAGTGGCAACATAAAACTGAAATTCGAAAAACAGAAAAACATTGCCATGACAAAGCATGCTCAATATTATTCAAAGAACCATGTTCAATTTCACCAGCCTGAGGCTTGAAATTAAGTTAGAACTATCGGCATCTTGTTTATAAGCAAGAATGCATCAGTCCATTGTCCATGTGCATCTAAAACTGATTGTTTGTCCACCACTTGAACAGAATTGAAACAGAACAACAACTATGTCATCAATGATTTACTGAAAGCAAAGTTTATTACATCTCAACTTCAAGTAGTGAACTGCATGCACAGTAGGCAACAGCTCCACACAAGACAAGCAATTTTGAAATGACATAAAATGAAGCAAAATTTCAGGTTGCAACCTGAAAGTTAGTGCTGACCACATTTGTGCAGTTGTGAAAGCAACACTGGAAATAAGATACTATTGATCTACTAGAACGATAGTTGTGAAAGCATGCAAGAAATAACAAAATAATAGAGACAGCATATGCACAACTGCACAAGGTTCAGTGTTCATCAAATTAGCATATAAGCGAACAGAAGTTGAAATACAACAGCCACTAAGACTCCCAAGCAAGTTGGAGTAGACGAGCAAAAGTAGAAATAAGGCAACAAAATGCAATGACGCATTTCTAAAGGCACTAGAACATCATACAACAAAAGAAAAAGATAGATATCTAGCATCACAAAATTTAAATCAAGGCTAGTGTGTGGTACAAATTAAATAAGATCAAGCAAATGAGACAAAAACTAGATGCTTACAGAGCAACATGTGACACAAAGATTAGAAGATGAACAAGTCAGGTAACACCAGAAGTTCAGTATATGTCCAAATCAGACCCCGTTCTAAAAATATACAGAAGATAGCACTAGACTGGCAGGTTGTAGATCAAATAGAAGTCTATTTTCAGGTTCATAACCAAACACACCATTTGGGCTGAACCGTTTTGGAGCTGGCCGGAATATTTCCGGCCTAACGGAACGGGCTCTAAAAGGAAGGAGAAATATAACTATGAAGCGTTGTTTTGGCGTCAATGTTCCGCCACCCGTTTATACGAAAAATAAAATCATTAAAAAGACACATGGAAGGTTTACCGATAAATGAAAACAACCTGAGATTGAACGCGAAAATGTTTACCGTAAGTGTCTGTCCGGTTATTTCTAAACCAGGTTGGATTGAGGTGGATTTAAGTGAAATGATTCCATCACAAACTTATAGAGGATTAATTTCGCCCCAAATAACGGTACAAGGCCTAATGGTTACAGACAGCCGTTGAGACGTGCCACGAATCTCATGATACAACTTCCTATCAAATCAAAAAGAAGAGAGAGAATCCCGCGCCTTCTTCCCCTTTTTGGCTGCCACACGTGAAAAAATTCTTGAGCCACCATCCTGCAAGGTCCAACTTGGGCCGCATTTGTAGAGCGCTCGCTTATCATGCGAGAGGTACAGGGATCGATACCCTGTCCCTACATCTCCATCATTTTTCCTTTTTTTCTTGCAGCCGGCTCAGATCCCATGGACAACATGTAAACCAGACTTTGCTACTTCTCAATTAGTTTAAATATGTAAAATTATAAAATTTATTTAGTGATAAAATAAATCATAATAAAATATATAATAATTTTTACTTTTTAATAAAATAAATGATAAAAAATAACTCAAAAAGTCAACGCCAACAACAATAAAAGAACGGAGGAGTATGTTTTTATTTGAAGCACTTTTGAATATATATAATAATATCCATGGCTTTAGTGATTCTTTAGTAATGTTTATCAGATTTGTGCTAACAGCAAAAAAGCATAAAAATAGATTTTCATGATTTTTCCTTTTTTTCCTTTTTTTCTTGCAGCCGGCTCAGATCCCATGGACAACATGTAAACCAGACTTTGCTACTTCTCAATTAGT
>VSTD030002882.1:0-11392 GCA_008808055.3 Sporobolus alterniflorus
GTGGATAATATCGGATATGCTCGGGATCCCTAGGGAGATGATTGAGCACAAGTTGAGAATTGATCCATCGATTAAGCTGATCAAGCAAAAATAAAGAAGATACACTCTAGAGAGGCGTGAAGCCATTCAATAAGAAGCCAATAGATTACTCAGAGTCGAGTTCATCAGGCTAATAGATTATCCAAGCTGGTTATCAAACCCGGTTCTTGTCAAAAAGCCTGATGATTCTTGGCACATGTGTATCAATTATACAAGTTTGAATAAAGCATGTCCTAAAGATGAGTATCCCCTGCCTCGTATTTGTCAAATCGTTGATTCCACAACATTGTGTGAACTGCTATCATTCCTGAACGCCTATTCTGGCTAACATCAAATCAGCTTAGTCATTGATGATGAGAAAAATACAACCTTCATTATTCCATTTGGAATCTTCTATTACACAAAGATGTCATTCGACCTTAAAAACTGGGGGGTACATATAAAAGTTCATCCAGATTGTCTTCGAGACTCAAATCGGGCAATGTTGAAGTTTATATTGACGATGTTATGGTGAAATCGAAAAGGCATTGGGATCTACTTAATGACCTCAAGGAAACATTCGACAATCTTCATAAGTACAAAAGGAACTTAATCCTAAAAAGTGTGTATTTGGTGTATCATCAAGAAAGCTGCTCGGCTACATGGTGTCGGCTTGAGGTATCGACACTAATCCAAAGAAAGTCGAGGCCATCGAACAATTGCAACCACCTCGAACATGATGAGAAATCCAGAAGCTTGTGGGCATGATGGCAGCACTCAACCGATTTATATCCAAGTCGGGCGAACATGGCATGTGTTTCTACAAGCTGCTGCATAAATTGGATGGCTTCCACTGGGACGAGAAGGCAACAACGACTTTCATTGAAATCAAGCAGTATCTAATGCCCTTGCCAACACTGGTTCCACCGAAGTCCAACGATGTGTTGCAACTCTACATTTTCGCTACCGATGTAGTTGTCGGCACAATCATCATCGTCAAGTGGCCTGATGCACGGATAGAAGTAAAAAAATGGCCAATATACTTCCTCAGTGAAATCTTGAAAGACGCCCACACAAGATATCCCCAAAGTACAGAAGTTGCTCTACTCAGTACTCATGACGATCAGGAAGCTAAAGCACTATTTCCCAGTTCATTCCGTTCGGGTCATATCCGATCATCCGCTGGCATGTGTCCTCCAAAGCAAAGAAGCAACGAGATGGATAGCGAAGTGGGATGTGGAGATCGGTCAATACGATGTTGAATTCATCCCCCCGACGAATGATCAAGTCTTAGGCACTCGCAGATTTCATTGCCGTGTGGACCGACTCTGAATTGCAAGGAATTGATGAGTTACCTATTCATTGGGTGATATATTTTGATGGATCATATACTCAAAGGAGCAAGTGCTGGTGTCATGCTCATTCCCCCTGAAGGTGATATTCTCAAGTACACCATTCAGCTTGATTTTCTAGCTACAAATAACATTGCAAAATACGAGAGGCTCATGACCAGACTTCAGCTAGCCAAAGATCTCAGTATTAGGCAGCTCCTCATCAAGGGAAATTCACATCTAGTGGCCAAACAAGTACATAAGAAATTTGACTGCAACAATGAGAAGATGACCGACTATTTAGCATAAGTGCGTAGAATGAAGAAGTTTTTCAATGGGTTCGAAGTCCAGTATGTCCCACGGTTTGACAACTGAGATGTCGATCATCTAGCATGGATTGCTTCCTCCAGGGAATCAACTCCACCAGACATCATTGTTGAGAAGTTAACCAAGCCTTCGGTCAAGGTAGCAAAATCCAATGAAGCAGCAATCGGTCAGGATCTGATGGTAATAGATGACCTAGAGCAGAAACTAGTGTATGATTGGATGCACCCAATCAAGATGTTTCTGGAAAATCAGCCTCCATCAGACGACAACGCTGAAGTTGAGCACATTGCATGCAAGTCTAAGCAGTACCATATCATCGACAACATATTATTTTATCGAGGCACCAATGGCATGATGATGAAGTGCATATCAATGGAAGAGGGCATCCAGCTGCTCTGCAACATCCATAGTGGCATATGTGGATCTCATTCATCATGACGTTCTATCATCGACAAAGCATTTAGGCATGTATTCTAATGGCCTATGACTAAGGATGACGCAATGAAAATAGTAACCAAGTGTATGGATTGTCAGATCTTCTAGAAGCAGACTATAAAGCATGTCAATCCTCTTTGGCCAATTGATCTCTCTTGGCCATTCACAATCTGAGGAGTGGGAATGTAACCCAGGGCACCGGGAGGATACAAGTTTCTCTTTGTCACAATTGACACATTCACCAAGTGGATAGGGGCAATGCCAGTAGTAAATATCACACAGGAGGCAGCAGTCAAGTTCCTATCGAGCATAATCTTTAGATTCGGCGTTCCCAGGTGGGTCCTCACAGATAATGGTACACCGTTCAAAGGAGTAAAGTTCGCAAGGTGTTCTGTAGACTTCGGCATTGAGCATCAGGTATCATCGGTTGCGCACCCTCAGACAAACAGCTAGGATGATCGTGCAAGTGGGCTCAGATTGCAAGGGATGAAGACAATGATGTTTCAAGATTTATAGGCAAAAGGAAAAAATTGGCACAAGGAATTATCATCGGTACTTTGGGCATTGCACACCAATGTTAATAGTGCCACTAGAGATACCCCGTTTCACCTAGTATATGGAGCAGGCACAGTATTGCCACCGAAAATATATCTCGAATCAAGTCGGGTGGGGCAATTCAATGAGGCCGATCAAGACAAAGCAAGAGAGCTTGATGCAAATCTACTAGAAGAAAAGTGAAACAAAGCACTAGCTAACATGCAGAAGTATTAGGAATCCCTGAAGCGCTATTACAACAAAAGTGTTGTCCCTCGTCAGCTGCAAATCGATGATCTAGTTTTGAAAAAGGATATCTGCAACAAAGACAAGCATAAGTTCTCATCACCCTGGGAAGGACCGTTCATATTAGTGGACATAACAGCACCATGGGCTTATGTTCTAGCGGAAGTCGATGACAGCATGCTCCCTAACACTTGGAATGTTGACCAGTTGCGTAAATATTATGTGTAATGTACATGATTATTTAATAAAGATACAGTGTTGACATCCCGTTTCTCTCAGCATATTTCTCTATCTTCTGGTCTATCTCTGAGTCAGGGATGCCTAACTCGGTAACATAGATCAAATGGACAATATTGTCCATCAGCAAAAAGAAATGATAAGCCTATGAAAAGAGGTGATGTGTTCTCAATCCGGTCAGATGATTTACCCCAGCTAAGTATCATTACAACATGTTTGATCGGCATCAAACGGGTACACACTACCAGATGCATATGATCTGTATGACCGAACATGTTGTAAAACATCCTCATTGTCCCGACTGAGAGTTGACGTACATCGTTGTACTAGCTTACGCGCCCAACCTATTGGATTTCAGGGTCATCCGCTTTAAGTTTCATGATTGGATTAAGCATCGCATGATCGGATTTCAAAGCACGAACCCAGGGACCGAGCAAGACAATGAGTGTTTCTGCGCATATCGACACTCAGTGAATCTTCACCCAACTATAAGCGTGACCTCGATCAATGCAAAGGGGTTACTTCCAAACACACACACGGCCAACGAGCCAATGCGTTTTTCAGTACAAAAGCAAGGGGCTACCGATCGACATCCCTCTCCAATTCTAATACTTTTTTCACGTGCAGCACCGCGTATAAAAAGTAAGGGGCTCTCGATTGACGTCCCTCTCCACTTCTAATACTTTTTACACGTATAGCACCGCGTACAACAAGCAAGGGGCTCCTGATCAGAACATCATTGTGCTTTTCATACACATTTAGAGACAACATATGAAAAGCAAGGGACATCTATATATACATCCAGTACAAATCAGGTATTACTAGAAATAATATCGATATAATTTTATATATTAATAAGTGTTCATTGCAGCATACAACAAAAAGTAACATCAGAGTCTAAGACTAGGCACCTGGGCTATCCTGATTATTGGCCACAGAAAAATCATATTAAAAAAATAAAGTGTTTAGCGGCATCGAACACACCCTCTATGAGTGCATCCCGCTCGTCATCATCTTTGCACTGGTATTCTTTACGAATCAGTTCTGGGTCAATGTTGGGCATGTAGCTCTTCAGTAGTGCCACCACATGTGCCACAGTCGATGAAATCATTTCTGATGAATAGTAATCCCGCTCGGTTAAATTTTTTTGAGTGGATGCCAACTCCTGCTCCATAAGCCTTTTCTCTTCACCAAGAGCTTGAAGCTTGTCTTGAGCAGCCTGCTCTCGAATAGTTAGTTCATCAAGGGTAGTCACCTTTGAAGCTAGCTACTGGTTGGTAGCGGCAGCAGATGCTCGGGCAGCCTGACGATCTTCATTCAAAGCAACATTTAAATCTGAGGCAGTCTGAAGGTCTTGGTTCAGTGCAACGTTTGACTCTTGGGCGGCCCAAAGTCCTTGTTTGGCTGCGTGTCGAGCAATCTTTTCCTCGGCCAATGCCTTATCGGCAGCCTCCAGACGGGCGGCCAAGCCTGCGGACATTCACAAAGAATAGGCCAGCAACAAGAAAATCACGTTCAAGCCATGAGCCAGCTACATCAATTATCTTCCCGATCGTCAATTGCACTCTATCCAATCGAGGAATTGGAGCACCCGATGAGCAGAGGCCCTGGCCTCAGGAAACTCGCAAGCAACCAACCTCGATGGCACTTTGGCAGCAACAACTGAAGGTGATGGTTCTAAAGTAGCAGCTGATGGTGATGGTTTGGAAGCAGGATCTAGAAGCTCCTAGGCAATAACTTTAGCCAATTCAACGACCAACGACGCCTTGCAGCATGGCGCACATTAGCAAGGCAACAAACAAAATAGAAAAGGAAATCATGAAACCTACTTTGGTTTCATGATCTTCTTCATGAGCGACGCCCTGCGAGACCTCTTTCACAGAGGATTGTAATCTCCAGCAGGCGCAGCAGTGACAACATCTATTTTAGCCCGCAGCATCCGGCAAAATGCTTCAAATATGCGACTGAATACAATCTCCGATGCTACCATATCCAGTGGGCTTCGAGGCTCACGATAAGGGGGGAAGTTCAGGCTGAGTTATTACATTAGCAGCACAATGGCCTTGGTCAGACTGCTTCACGGTAATGCATGGGCACTTCCACCCGCGAGCACCCGAAGCAGGTGCGGCTGGAACCCGATCGGTGGTAGGAGGCCTGGTTGAGCCATGCATGCCAGTCCTGATCAGACCAGGTTTGTTTGCCTCAGCTAAAATCTTCCCAGCATCTTCAGCGTCATCGGCAGCAGGTATATGTCCCGTCGAGGACTTAGCCCAGCCTGCTGGGTCAGTTTGCCCATGCAGGTGGGTAGAGTCGGTGTCATCATCATCATCATACAGAACTATGTCTGCAACAATCTCAGGGAAAATCCCGTGCAAGCAACAGCAGAAATAGTCAACATCAGGCAAAACTCTGGCAGAAAGCAAACATCAGGTTACCACTGGAGTTCGGTTATCAATACTAAAAGGTTTGGGGTCTTGTTCCCCTGATCAGTAAATGGTCGATTGAACATTAGCTTCACAACAACAGCTACTTCTTTGGCGGTTGGAGCTAATCAGAAGGAGCCAAGTATCAAAATACAATGATAAGGAAAACAGGAACGGACAAATGAAGCTCAGAGTTTTACCGAATGAAGGATTGCGGCTTGGATTAGCAAACCACGAGCATTCGAAGGCCAGCTTCTCCTTGTGGACATGTGGTCAAATCCGCTGAATAATAAATTATTTTGTGCAGCGACATGCCTCTAGGCCGGCCCTGCAGAGTTTGGCCACATGCTTTGCTAGTGCCTTTAGATGAGGCGACTCCTCCGGTGCCTTCTGCTTATCTTTGATCAGCTGTGGAAGGAGGTGCTTGTTAGGCCATTGGGGCGCATCGACCAAGTCAACATGGAACCACCTTCAGGAAGAGCCTTTCTAGCAGCCCTTGAAGGTGGTCTTTGGCTACTTGTTCTGTCGGTTGCAGTGTAGCATCACCCCGGCATAGAACAACTTGTTCTCATAGCGAGCCGGGGAGTAGAAATACCAAAAAAGAGAGGTATTTGGATGCTAAAATAGCTAAGGGCTACAATAGCATTTGAATGCAAGTGGATCAGCTCACACCCCAGATAATTCAAAATAGATACAAGAAACTTGCTAGGAGGAACGTCAAAGTCCACACATCAGGTGCGACTCAAAGCAAACAATATTGGTATGGTCTATAGTGGGAAATTCTAAGGTAGTATGGGTGCAGAGAAGAACCCTGGAAGCCATCTGGTCGCATGGAAGTTGGTGATGCCCTTCTCGATCATTGTGGGTGCCTTCCAATATTCGTACATTTTTGGGATTTGCTTCTTCGCCATTGCTTGATCCACCATAGTCGAAGAAGATGTAGAAGAAGGAGCCTTGCTCTTTGCAACAGCGACACTCTCAGCAGTGACAGCTGGGACCTGTCGGTGATGTTGGAAGATTGATCGTCTTCAGCAGAGTGAGACATCTTGAGAAAGAAGATTGAAGGGCATAGCTAGCAAGAATGGAGGCGAAAAGGCTGGGAAGCTAGAGTGAGAATTGATGGGACTTAGTTTGTGCAGCAACATTCAACTTTATATGTGTGGCATGTGTTACAATGTGGTGATACATTTCCCAATGCAAAGATTCATTTCTATTTCAATCATCGTGCAATTCAGCAGCAGGATTGAGAAGCCGAAAAGGCAAGAGGTTTAAGATATTTTGAAATCCACAACGTCCAAGGGATGGAATTCTAATCAATGGATCAATGGAGGTCGGTCTTTATCAATCCGATTGGCACAGTTATTCTCCCGAACAAGAAAAATAAGATATCACAGTAGGAAAGCATCGTCTGATCAGCATATGTGTGGTAGTAACTGATCGACACCATCCAGTTGAAAGCGTCTGATCAGGCATCAGTGCCATATCATCCAATTGCCGTGGGTTCAGATTATGCTACTCGATCAATGCAAGTCAGTGCTTATTACGGGCCCGATTGGCATCAGCTAAATACATCACAGCAAAGATTCTCTGATCGAAGCAGCACGTATTGAATCAATGGAGTTACAAACTCATGTTGTAGAACATAAGTTAAATGATCTGAAGTTTCAGATTTCATTCATCTGGATTAAAGAGAACTCCTAATACAGTTCTATAGAGATACTACAAGGGGTCCACAAGATAACTCGAAGAGATAAAAAGAAGAAACAAAAACTACAAGGGGCATGAAGGGCATTAAAGAAGCAATGCCTCTGCACCACCATCCTCATTCTCCTTTACAGAAGAATTTGTGGTGCAGCAGCACATAAGCATTCTTCTTAAATTCTTCAGCGCGTGCCCCTGCAGACATCCCTTTTGGCATGGTAGCCTAAGGCATACCGGGTCTGTCCCCACCATCACTACTATCATTTTGCACCCTATTGGGTGTGTCGCCGTCATTACTATCATCTTGCACCCCATCGGGTGCATCATAGGTGTCGACAACGGAGACAGATGGAGCCGGGGAGTTCCTAGCAGAAGAAGGCGCAACTTCGGTGGCAGTGCAATCATCCTCGTGCACCTCCTTTTCTTCCTCAAAGTCACTGATGATGATGATGTTGCCATCATTGGGCAGCCCTAGAAGACCGCGGTTAAGGTCACTGAAGAGCTTGCGGGTGATGTCCTCATCCCGCAAGGTATCTAGAATAGTGTCATCCTCACCGTGCTTGTACATTGGGGACGGCGACCCCTGGGACGAGCCCTCCGGTGTGGAGGCCGATGGCAGTGAAGACAGAGTTGGAGATGAAGGTGGTGTGGACGCGTTACTTGATGAAGATGATAAGGCACTTGTATAGATGCGCGAGCGCTTGATTCCTTGCTTGACTCTCATGCCAGTTGAGTGGAAAAGAGTGGGGAACTTAGAGAAAAAAGTGAAGAAGTCTAAGATGTGAAGATAGAACAAGACGAAGGAGATATTTATAACCCGTGAAGGGGCGCATCACAACAGTAATGGGTGTCGCTTCAATTGTTGCACACCCACCCACGTGCGATGCTTGGGGAACCGTGCGCAAGGCGCCAAATTTCTCGAGGATCAAACAACGGTTTTAGCTTTCGAGGTAGAGTACAAGAGACGTGGTGATCGTGTAGAAATGGACATGTGTGCTTTGGACTCATCAATGTTTATTGAACATATCTTCAATCCAGTACATCAATGAACATGGAGCGCCCGAAGATCAATTCCAAAGATGGGCCGAATAGAAGCCTTGAATCATGTGACTTGGTTATAATGGAAGCGTCCAATCAATGATTGTCGATTGGTCGATAGCCTGATTTGAAATCGAAATTGCCTGGTTTGATGACATGTTCAAGGGCTAGTGACGATATCTCAAATACCATCCGGGTCGGGGGCCCATTATCTGCAATGGCCCACGAGGCAAGATGCGGTCTGAGTAAGAGTCCCGATCAGGGGTGTATTTATGTGAGTTTTAATAGAGTCAGAAACTTGTCATATCTATAAGGCAGTTCTCTAGACTACAAATATCGTAGCCTAAAATTCATCGAGGGTATCAGAATTAACAACCACAAAACACACAATCGACAAAGCCATACTATTTTTTAAGAGGTGAAATTGTTTTTTTATAAAACAGGAGGGGGGAGTGAAATTGTTTGCTCACTAGACACAAACACAAACATATTTATTAAAAGGACCGGAGGAGGTAAAGAATGGTACTCCCTCCATTCTCTTTCTATTGTCACCGTTGACTTTTTAAGTTATGTTTGAGCATTTATTTTATTAAAAAAATTAAAAATTATTATATATTTTGTTACGATTTTTATTATTAAATAAAGTTCAAACACAACTTATAATTTTATATATTTGAACTAATATTTTAAATAAGATGAATGGTCAAACACAAATAAAAAAGTTACAGAAAAAGCAGAGGGAGTAATATGGAGGTCCAACGGTGCACTCGAAATCATGCGACAAGCTGGCCCCCCTAAACGGAGGGAGTAATATGGAGGTCCAACAGTCCACTCGGAATCAGGCTGACAAGCTGGCCCCTCCCCAACAATCCTAATCCACCCCAAAAAAAATCCAAGGAATCTTTCACTCAACCACCATTCCCTCCCTCCTCATATGCCATGATGTTATCATATGTAAGTAAATGCGATATCCCAATGTGAATGAGTATATGGACCGACTATTAATTAGCCATTACCACCAAATGTTAACTACTAGCTTGATAGCTGTCCAGATGTCACCGGAGGGAGTAGTCATCCAAAGATTCCTCATTTCATCTTAATCCAGATGAACTGATGCTAAGCCGCCAGCCCTGCATGGTTGACCACCTCAATTGTTATCTAGGCTCCTCTGCCGTGTTGTGCTTCGTCCCAGATTACATTGTTTTCTATTTTATTTCAGCATGAGAGCTCTCTTTGGTAGTATTATTCTAGCAGCAAAAGAGGCATATTTCTTCCTTTTAACATATGTTTAAATATCTTTTGTACAAATGTACGATAGATACACAAACATAAAGTCTCTCAAGGGTGTGCATTGCTTGGTGGACAAAGCAATCCGCACGCCGACTGAAATCCAACTGCTAAATCGCTTCCTACTAGCAATCCGTGTCAAATCATGCAAAGTAATAATTGAGTGCTCTTTTTTTCTTTGTTTTCTGTACATACTTTGTTTTCACCTTTAATTAATATATATCTAGTAGGGGAGGGATCATATCCTGTTTCATTAAAAAAAATGAGTACCACTCCAACCAGAGAGGAGACTTGTTTGAATGTAAAAATGTACCATCTCTATTTTTTTATTATTATCATTGACTTTTTTTGTTATATTTGACCATTTGTCTTATTTAAAATATTTGTTCAAATATATGATATTATAAGTTAGGTTTGAACTATATTTAGTAATAAAATAAATCATAATAAATAAATCATATATTTTTAAAAAATTTAAATAAGACAAACAGTCAAACATAATCAAAAAGGTCAACAATGACAATAAAAAGAGAATGGAGAGAGTAAAAGATAATTCTCTTTTATGGGATATATATTGGATGTGACGACAGCCTCACATATTAAAGAAAATTAAATCATAACTTATAATTTTATATATTTAAACTAATATTTTAAATAAGATAAGTAATCAAATATATCTTAAAAAATCAACGGTGAAAATAATTAAAAATGAAAAGAGACAGGGAGCTGATGGAGAGGAGTTGTCAGTTGCCCGTGCTGTGATGTCAGAGTTGACGAAGAACAAAACAGCCGTCGTCAGCACGTAGAGCTTTCTACAGTACTTGCTGCAGAAAATAATTAAACAGGACAAAATCAGTGATTATTACTGGATCAGATACGAGCATGAATTTCGGGAGGAGGCAGACGCGATCAACGAACGGAGGTAACCGTCACTGATGGCCATCGTCGGCAGACGACCCGGGGAGGGATTCGATGCGCCTAGCTCGGCGCCTCGGCAACGCCCATAAAACCCAGTCAATAATGGCCACCCTGTGCTCAACCAGATCACCCTGAACCGGGCAGATTAGATTAGATTAGATTAGATTAGGCGGCGGCTGCCCTCCCGACATTTTGTTCCTTGTTTACTTGCCGCGGACTTCGAATACTGCACCAGCAGCCAGGCAGTCCCAGGCTAGCACGGAGAGGTATTTTTCTTCTCCAGTCCAGATCGACATCGCTCTCGGTTTGAACCATCTTCCTCCTCTCCTATCCATCGTGTCAGTCAGATTCTTTGACTCCACGGTGTTGACTTGTGCGCTATATCACCCATCTCTCTCTTCATCGCCGTCATCCTTTCTTTAAGGAAAGCGCGGCTAGCTGAGGCTGAGCTGAACAAGAAGAAGCAGAGGAGGATCTCGACGGAAAGGGCGAGATGGCCGGAGGATTCGCCGGCGGCACGGCCGGCGCCGGCAGGGCGGAGTTCTACGAGGGCAAGATCACCGGGTACTTCATCCTCGCCTGCATCGTCGGCTCCCTCGGCGGCTCCCTCTTCGGCTACGACCTCGGAGTCTCAAGTGAGTATCCTCCGATCTGATGTTGCCCTTTTCGAAGAATTCAGCCGTGACCACTTTTCCAACAATTTTGTTTCGAAAAGAAAAGGTTGGATTTTTCGTGATGAGCAACGTACAATCTGACTGCAGGCGGCGTGACGTCCATGGACGACTTCCTCAGCAAGTTCTTCCCGGACGTGTACGCGCGCAAGCACGCGCACCTGCACGAGACGGACTACTGCAAGTACGACAACCAGGTGCTGACGCTCTTCACCTCCTCGCTCTA
>VSTD030002883.1:0-11391 GCA_008808055.3 Sporobolus alterniflorus
AGAGAGAGAAAGCATATTAGAACAAAATGGTCAAGGGTCACTTGCCTTGCTCTCCTGCTGGCTGCTGCTCAAAGTCTTGGAAGTCGAGCTCTTTCAGATTCTCAAAGTCTTCGGCGCCTAACGGTAGCGACCGGAAGCAAACAATTGCAAACAAATAAATAAACAGTACATCAGACTGTACGTAAAGAGTAAATAAATCGTATCAAAATATGATACTCGTCGCTATGAACGCGTGAGCATAGGAATCACCTAAATTAGAGCTACAGTTAAGAAGTTATAAAGGTTTGAAATTAATAGGTTAAATAAGTAATTAGTATTAACAGATTAATTAAGAAAATGACCTAATTGTAATTATAAAAAGTTAAAGAGAGACCTAAATGTAAAATTTCAGGGGCTAAAATATAATTTCAAAAATGTTGAGGGGTGTTTTTGCAATATTTCAGGCGCCAGCTAATTTCTTTAATTACCAAATTATTTTTCTACTAAAAATCTCGTGGAATAGGTCCACGGTCCCATTGACCGGGTTCACGGTCTTGGCTCATTGATTCTTCGATCTGTGGCTCGAATTTTATTAAAATGAATGGGTATCGGTGATCTAATCTCGATCATTGATCAAGGTGTCGATGGCTCAGGCGGCGCCGGCGAGGTGGCGGCGGTGCATGTCGGCCGCGGCGGTGGTTGACCAGAGTTAGGCATAGCTCGCGCTACGGGGTACCATTTGCGATGAGGTTTGACCCTACGGACGTGGCACAGCGAGGGGAACTCACCTAGGGGGTCTTCAAGCAGTGGGGGTGATCGGAGTGGGGCGCGCGATGGTGGTTGGCTTGCCCCAACCTTCAGCGTCATCGACAATGAGCTCCAACAGTTGGCCAGCAATGAGATTAGGCTATGCGGGGGCGGCGCAACACGTAGAAGGGTGACGTGCCATTGGTTCGGCGCGGCGAGGCCTCCAATAGAGCGATGGTGAGCTAGGGCGGTGGTTAGGGTTTCACTATTTGTGGATCAAGGTTCGTCGTAGAACGAGCACCATATATAGGGCTTTTGGTACCTACTCATAGAGGACTCAGAGTTCTACCGATTCTATCTCCTAGCTGGCTTCAAATCGCAGCGGATAAGGAGAAATTGAGACGGGAATAAATTCGGTTTAAATGAATTGCCTAAATGGGTATGAACTCAGATTCGGGTCGGGTTAATGGGCTATCAGGGTAGATCAGGCAAAATGGGTCAGGTCACACGACAGGGGCGAGGCGCGGCCCGTAGCTGGCTAGGCCACCGATGCTGGCCAGCTGGGTCGAGCGGTCCGTGCGTGGGAGGAGGTCAGTTGGGCCGGGGCCGGGATTCGGTCCAATGTGGCCTAGGAAATTGGAAAATCCTCTATAAATTTTCAAACCATTTTGTAAATTACAAACTAATTTGAATTCAAATCAAATTTGAATTTTGACGACTTCTACCCGCACAATAAAATGTAAGAGCACTTCATCACCCAAGAAAATATAAAGCGGCATGAAATGTAACAAATAATTATTTATTTACATAATTGATTTACTTAGAGTTTTATTTCCTTGTGAAAATCTGAGCGTTAGAGGCGGCTTTGGGCAATGTGGGCATTTGGTTCGATCCTGGCCTCAGGTTGATCCCTACTTTTTCATTCCGATGCCCAACCCTCCGCTCGGGTGGCGGAGAGCATGGTTCTTACTGAGGGACGACGCAGATGCGCCGCTCCCCGCATTCACAGGTAGCCGTCCCATCCCTCATCCCTACTGGGTGTACGGTGTATCTCAAGCAGACCTCCAAAGGCTGCAGCCCCTATGGGAGGTTGTTCGGGGCTTATTGCAAAGGGGATTGACTGGCGAGGAAATTCTGGGAACCTTTTTCAGCCGTAGGGTCCAGCCGCTCCGTCAATGAGAAGCGACTGTGCGGATGCCTCTGGGGCGAAGTTGTCCTGACTGCCCCGCCTCTGTGGAATCGGGCAGTATGGAGATCAGCACTCGGGTACGAGGGGCTCCTGCTCCTGGGATCAACCTGAATCTTGTCTCCGGTCCGGTCACCCTAAGGGAGAGGGTCCATAGCCTCATGATGAGTCTGTTGGGACTGGCTCTTAGCTGCTTATGCCAACCTCTGTTTCTCAATGTGGGTATCCCTGTGCAGGGCCTCGAGCGTGCTCACAACACCCCATGGGGGTCTCGTTACCTGCGGAAGCGGCAAGGTGGGTGGCCCACCACGCCTACGGTGAACGGCTGCACTCACAGAGGCAAAGGAGATGGGTGGAGGGTGACACGGAACTCGTGTGCCCGCATGTCATAGACACGGAGAAGCTGTTGCCTGGTACTTCAGCTTTGGTTGACCGGAACATCCGACATCCACTCTAGGTTGGTTTGAAAGAGAGAAAAAGAAGCCTTGCATCTGCGTCCCTGGTTCCCCTTGCGTTTCCTCACTTCTTCCCATCTTTTTTTTTGTAGCGTTCATTTCTGGAGGGTGTGAACACGCCTGTGTCACAGATGGAGCCCACCCAATCGTGGGAGGTGGAGAATGCCGGGATGCTGGCATCTGCTCGAGAAGATACTGAGGGTCTCACCTGGAAGGTCAGCCTCCTCGAGGGTGAACTTGTGGATGTGCGCCAGGCCTGACAAGTGGTCAAGCAGAAGTCACGTAGCTTGTTCACCGCGCCGGCTAATGGTGCGTGATGGCTGGTGGTTTTTGAGATGGAGCACCGGGCGCAGTTCGAGGAGCTTTCCCTTCTGCGGGCTTGGGGTGTCGAGTTGCATCTTGCCATTGTCGGCCCATCATGGGTTAGGAGTCATCTGTTGACGAGGATGCGGGCCGCTGCCCTCCATCACGCTAAAATCACTATGGAGCCCACCGCACTTCGGTTGGCCATATCTTCTACCGTGAAGCTGGTGCTCGGGCGCTCACCTAATGAGACCTTCTGGGTTGAAATTATGGATGAGCTGGTTGCCAAATTTCGGAGGCTGGAGAAACTATGCTCATGACTTGAGGGGCCTTGCACGAGGATCTGTGCCCTACTCAGATCACTACCCAGTCAAGCTCGATGGGCCGACCGATTGGGCGAGGCCGTCGAACGGCTTGAGGTGGAATGAGCTGTGTAGCAGCAGGTGGACATCGAGCTAGAGGTCCTGTGGACTTTGGCTGCACGCATTCGGGACCTGGTGCTGGGCAACGATGATGGACCGTCTTCACTAGTGGCATCTCTATCTATGGTGGCGGAGCTGCTCGAAGGCCGGATTGACACCGCGGCCACTAATGGAGTCTACTGAGGGACCTGATCTGCGTTGGATGCCACCTTGTCACATTTTCTAGAGCTAAAGACCAAACTGGAGCTGCTTGGTTCCGAGCATAATGCATACTTGACTGAGGATTAGGCAGATGCCCTCTGGCCCCTAGTGAGTGCGGCCTCAGACTCGCTAGCATCGCTCATTCCTTTCTCGGTTGCCCACGACTCTCCTAACGGAGTGGGGGAGTAATAGTGGTCGTAGTATGTATTGTTAACCTTTTGCTTTGTAAATATGAACGACCCGGATGAATGAAAAAAATAAGTTATTCGTGCAACCCAGGCACAACCGCCCCCTATTGTACCTTCTTTCTTTTGAAAAAAGGCAAAAGGAAAAAGGGGGGCAGGTGGAAATGCCCTCTGGCCCCTAGTGAGTGCGGCCTCAGACTCGCTAGCATTGCTCATTCTTTTCTCGGTTGCCCACGACTCTCCTAATGGAGTGGGGGAGTAATAGTGGTCGTAGTATGCATTGCTAACCTTTTGCTTTGTAAATATGAATGACACAGATGAAGGAAAAAATAGGTTATTCGTGCAATCCGGGCACAACCGCCCCCTATTGTACCTTCTTTCTTTTGAAAAAAGGCTAAATGAGAAAGGGGGGCAGGTGGAAATTTCTTGAGTGGATGCTAACCCAACCCGAGTAGCCCCCGAGCGCCGTGATATGGGCGGGCAAACCTACCTATGTCAAGGTGCTCTTGGCCAGAATGCGTACTTTTCAAAGCGGTAGGAAGAAAAAGGATTGCTAGGGATGGGAGTTCCTTATCTGACTCGTGTCATTCGTGTGTAGTTGTGCCACGTTGTTGGCTTGTTGAGATTTATCCATCAAGGACAATAGGATTCATGTGCCCCTTTCGCAGTCGTGGGTGTGATGGATCATCCTCCTTGCCGCATCGCCTCGCTAGGTGGATCGATGTGGTTGTCATACGGGCCTGACCCCCATTCACAGTGAGTGAGCCGTTGCACGGCTGGGATGGTGAAAAGGCCAAAGCAGCTAACATGCCACACATTACCCTGGGCATGGGTTCTGGACCATTGCTTCAGTTTTCTCCTTCAGTATAGACAATGAGTTGTCGAACCGCTCACCTTACTTTCTCTATCCTCAGCGAGTTGGGACAAAGATCGTCTTCCCTCGCCGCTGCTCTTCAAACCCGTCCTGTCCCACTGCGCGTAATGGCTAGCAGGGGAGATCATGGCCCAAGTCCTTACAGTGGGCACCCCCACCATGCTGATTGGCCGCTGCCACCCCGCCGAGCTGGGGTGAACGCCTCGTCCAGCCAGGCATCACCGTTGGTCAGGTGAGTATTTACTCTGTGTCGTCGCTTGCCTGGGTTGCCTCTTCGCCGCGATGCTGATCTCTGCCTGCTAATTGTCTCAGTGCTCCCTCTTTCTCGGATGCGGTGACCATATCAGCGACAGCTGATGAGTTGTTGGAGCAGCTCTTCACTCAGGAAAAGGAGCTCAATAGTCGGGAACATGCCCTCGCGGCACGGGAGGATGATCTGGTGGCCTCTGAGTGCACTCTAGGGACGGTGCGTGTGGAATGTGACACCAAGTGCGATCGAGCTGAGGCTATCCGGCAGGACTACCAAGCTAGGTTGAGTGCTTCCACAGCCGGCTGCCGGTGATCCTTCGACTTTGACTAGATTTTGAGGGGATGCTAGTTCATTCTTTCTGTGCAGGAGGCAGATCTTGAATGGAGGGAGGAGAAGTTGGCTAAGGAACAGGCACGGGGCCTTTATTCCTTCGATAGGAGGGATCTGTCGGTGGAGCTGGAGGAGCTCCGTGAGCGCGTGGCTAAGGTTGAGAGTGAGCGCGCTGCCGAGGTCGTGCAACTATCATGGTTGGTCATGGAAATCTCTGATGCCCCGGTCAACCTGGTCATGTTTCCTATTCGGGACATCCCTGTGCATCCGAAGTCAGCTCAGGATGTCCTAATGGCGGCCAGTCTTGTTTTGGAGCGTCAACGGGAGGAACATGCCAGACCCTAGGTCTAAAACTTGACCTGTCTGGTGCCGTCACAGCCCCAGGCTATCCCATCTACCACTTTATCTTTTTCTTTTGCTTTTGGCTTGTATGTGATATACATATCTATATTTCTACTTATGTTAATGTATAGAGATATTGGAAAAGTCATGTTCTTATATCCCTATGTCCATGCTCCCTCAGCCGCCGTGGATTGGGGTTCCTGGGCTCGGGTTAGACATGCGGTGCATCCCCGATGAGGGGCACCCATCGTAGATCATCATGGCTACGTCTTCTCTAGGAAAGGGCGTCGTGTCACCCTCATCGGGGGCCTTGTCGACTTCCATGCCTCGGGCAAGGGACCCGAGGCAGTGAAATTATTCATCATGCGCAGTCCCTGAGCTTGTGCTTGATGGGGTAAGCATGGTTCGAGCAGGTCTCCTCCAAGACTTTCTCGAAGTGGTCTGTGGGCGGTTGCTCTTGATGCTTTCTGCTGCCTACGATGGCCATGGCGCGTGCCACGCCGGAGCTGCCTGCTTGATTGTTGTTGCCGCTGTCGGCGACGGCCGTAGTTGTAGTCTCCTGACGGTTCTGCTTGCGCCTCTTCTTGACACCCTTGGCGCCCTCTGCAATATCCTGGATGATGACATCGGGTGGCACTTCCCCGCTGCTGCTTGGGGCTAGGTGAAGTTGGGCTGCCTCACTGCCGACGGCATACTGGGCAACGACATAGTGTAGCTCCTCGGTGATGTTCTTGACGGTGTCGGCCGGTGCTTGAAAAGGTTGTAACAGCGGTATGTCACACGTGCCGCTTCTAGGCACCTTAGCCACTAGTCCCATAGGGTCACGGCTATGCTTCCTTCAGCCACTGGACTCATCGTGGCACAGGTTCCGCGCGCACCGCTCAGGTTGCATGCCCACCTGATGGGCCTGCCAGCACGCCAGGGGCTCGATACGTGGGCTTTGCTGTTGTAGCGTTCCGCATGCACCGCTTGGGTCACGTGCCCACCTGATGGGCCCGCTAGCACTTCAAGGGCTCCATACGTGGGCTTGTCACATCGAGGCTTGGGGGAGAAGTCAGTTGGTGGCAGTGGAGCTGTCCTTGCCATGGATGACATCTCGCCAGGCCTCTGCCAACCGGTCTTGGCCCGGACCGGGCTAGAGGTTGAGTCAGAGCAGCGCCAGCGAGCGCACTCCGCTAGTTATGCAACGATGATGGCGTGAATCTCCGCTAGTTGGTGGTACAGCTTCTCCACTCCGTCGATCATGGGTGGAGGTGAAATGCTCAAGGCCTTGGTCGCGGCGGCCTCAGCCTGGTCCCACCCACGGCTTGGGGTAGAAACCACTCCCTTGGACTAAGCTCGGGTGGGGACATAGTCCATCATCAGAATCCTCTCCCCCTCGGGTGAGGGCTCGTGCCGCAGTGGCACGCGTGGGGAGGCCACAACTGCTGCTTGTCCACCATCTAGCTCGTTCCATTGTTGTGTTGCCTCCTGCTAGACGCAGGGTGGCTGAGTGTGGGCTTATGCTCGTTTCCCCTCCTGATGCGCGCGCCGTTACTCGAGGGGGCAGGACTGAATATTCGTCGAAGCTCGAGCGGGCGGAGTGCTCTCTGATCGAGATATGGTTGTGGCGGAGGTGGGTGAAGCCCCCGTGTTGTGCCTCCTAGGAGAGAGGAGGTAGGTCCTTCCTTCTCCGTCTGAAGCTGTGTGGAACTCCTTAGTGGAGTCTCCCATCGTGGCCCGTAGTGGGGATGGTGGCCTGCCGCGGGTCGAGCCCATGACGATGGCGTCTAAGCCGTCCCCCAAGGGGGAGAGGCTCAGGCCACCAAAGAGATCAATGATGAACTTGATACTCCCAAAGTGAATGGTTTCACCGAGGGAGAAGCCACCACACGACAGGCGTTCACCGTCAGCAGTGACGGTGAGCGCCGATGATAGAACCATCAGAACGTCTAGAGGAAAAGCACGCTGCAAATCCCCCTTCCTGGCGCGCCAACTATCAGTGTTTTCTACACCGGCAAGAACAGGATGGTCAGGATCTGTAACACCCGCTTTTTACAACAAATTTTTTTTTATCAAATTAGTAGTGCATTAGGTTGCATTTTAAATAAATACTTTAAGGTGAAATCTTTTATTAATTAATTTTGCCTAAGGTTGCATATCATGGCATAGCATATTCCATTTTTTCTAAAATCATTTGATAGCGTAGAAGATTTTAGCAAAAAATTCTGTATCCAAATTCCTTCTAAATCTCCAGGAACAAATCTCCAAAGTCTAGCAAAATTTCAAAATTCAATTTAAAATTCGGAAAGGATTTATTTCTTTATTTTAGCCGAGGAGCCAAATCAAACCGGCCCACCTTTTCGGCCTAGTCCGCCCCGACGGCCTAGCCACCCCCCACTCCTCTTGGGCCTCTGCCTCTCGACCGGCCCGGCCCACCCCCGCACCCTCCCCTTCTCCTTCCTCTAGCAGGTCGGCGCTGCCACCTCACGCCCGAGCGTCGGCGTGCCGCCACGCTCGGCCGCCTCCCTGTCCACCCCCTCTCCTCCCCGAAGCGGACACCACCCTTGCCGCTTCGCCTCCCCCTCATTCAAAGCTGAAACGGCCAGAGTGATGGCGCCACTCAGCCACCACCACCACTGCACCGTCTGGCCGCCTCCCTCCCCCTCGGCACCTATAAAAGGCACCCCGGTCGCGCCTCACCTCAACGCACCCCACACCGCCCTCCTTTCCACCCCTCTCACGACGGAGCCCGCCCCCATCACGTGCCTTCATCGCTGCCGCTTTGCCGCTATTGCCTGACCACTTCACTGCCGCTCCGTCTCCGGTGAGGGCACCCCCGGCACCGCCGCGTCCCCCTCTCCCTCCTCCGGTGAGTCGTAGCGCCTGCGCACCACGCTTCAGTGGACGCGCCGCCGCGCTCTCAGCCGCACCGCTGTGGTCCACCGTGGACGAGGCCAGACGTGGTCCACGGCTTGTGAACCAATTCCACGAGATTTCCAATAGAAAAGTATTCCGAAAATCTATATTCTTGGGGATTTTACAGAAAGGCCCCTGTGTTTTTCTATAATTAACCCACAACCTATAATTTTATAAAAAGGCCCCTAGAATTTGCAAAATAATTCCAGAAAGGTCCTTAACCTCAGAAAAATCAACAAAAATAGCCCCAAAACTTCAAAATTCCAAATCTCTTCAACCACATCTCCAAATCTAGTTATTCTTGCACCAAAATTCTCAGGATCACTTCTTCTCTTATTCTATGCATTCATTTAACACATGTCTATTGCATTTTGTTGATTAACTACTTGTGTTTGCTTCACGTTAGGTAACACTGTGCCGGAGCCATTCTACGAGGACTTGCAGGACCAAGCCTTCTAGGAGTCCCAGTTTTTCTTTGCGGAGCAACAAGGCAAGTGCCCTTGACCATTTTGCGTCCACTACTTTTCCTACCTATTTTGTAAAAATAGAGCTCCATGATAGGAGCAAGCGCTGCGCAAACCTTTGTTAGGCCTACTAGAATTGATTGTCTTTACTTGGGAACCCCGTAGAGTAGGATGGTTAGGTTCTTTGGTTAGTAGAACTGCTTAGCCCTGAATGCTCTGGTCTGGGTTTAGGTAGCTGTATCTTTACCTTTTATCTATTGTCACCCTGTCGGTCATTATTGTTCCCTGTTAGTGTGAAGAATAAGGATTTGGGGTGACGGGTTTGGAACTGCGTTCGGTGGATTCTGACAGTTCGGGGCTTGTCCGGTGGACTCCAGAAGCCTGTGATAGACATCATACCCAAATCTAAGGACCGGTTTATGGAGCGACCACCCATGAAAATAGTACAACCATGAGCCTATATGGGTACGACCTAGTGTAGTCTGTGGTAGAACCTAGTTTGGCGTATCAATCGGTGGTGCAGATTGAGTGGACTCTCTTGAGATCCGTCTGGTTGGGAATGAGTGGGTAAGGGAGTGGACTCTCCTGAGAACCACATGGCGCAAGAGGGGGCCCATGGTGATCTGGACTGACACCTCTGGTGAAACCTCAGCGGATACGCTGCAAATTAGGGAAAACTAATGAACAACCTTGTAGTGATGTCCTACCGCACACCCTATAAGTGTGTAAGGGTACTCACCTGTACAACAGGTATCCGGCTATCAAGGATGATCACGACTCATGGGGAATGCGTACAACCTCTACATAGTGTAAAACTGTTATAACAGTCGTGCTCACGGTCATGAGCGGCATGGACCCTCACATGAGTAGTGGAACCCAGGTTGGGTTTGGTAGAGGTAGGCCTGGTTAGTCTTGTTGGTTAGGTCGATCCTCCGCAGTGGACTCTATGGTGTGATCGATGTCCTATTTTTGAGGTGTTGGAGTTTGCTTAGATACCTAGAAGCTTTTTAGTTATAACCACTGCTTTTTGCGAGTCAACCCCCTAGTTAGTCATCCTTGTTTAAAACTTCCATATCATGTTTTTCCGGCACTTGTTGAGTAGCCATCAAAAGTCTAGTCAGCCTTGCTTGCACCATTACTTTAGATTGCATGAAAGAGTGGAACCTTCAAGGTGAAGATGAGGAAAGCTAGGTGGGCCTCTCCAACGGTCAAGCCTGTGGAAGCTGCGCTACGTTTAGTTTTAATTCTGTTGTTTTCTACTCTGTAATCTTTTTTAGACCCCTGGGTCATTATGTAAGGGATATTACTATGTTTAATTGAAACATTTCATCTATTTATCATATTGTTGCTATGCGTGTGATTTGAACATCCTGGGCATACGTATAGAGGCTTCGGTTCTGCTCTTTAGAACCGGGTATGACAAGTGGTATCAGAGCCATGTTGACCGTAGGACGCTAGCCTAGCTAGACCATACACTCTTAAGAACATCTATATTGCAATCTATTTGCCAAAATTATCATCTCACTCTTATTCTAATTTCTTGGCTCCATAAAATTTTGTTGTCTCATACTCTTCTCTTTCTAAATGATAGATGGCTCGCACTCGCCGCACTGCACGCAAGAGCACCGGCTGTCTGCCCATTGGTCAACTAGCGCCTCAAAATGTGCCACAACCCCAGGAGTCACAGCCCGACGCACCTCAAGATGCATCACAGGAGGCGGAGACTTTTGAGATAGAGCTGGTGGTTCCCAAGAGCCCAATGACTTAGGGCTCGCCTACTAAGGAGCAGTAGCAACCGATGGACCAGGATGTAGAAGACAAGGCCAATGAAGAGTACCCTCCCCCGAGTGACACCAAGGACGAGAAGATGTATCGAGATGCGGATGAGGTGGAGTCCTTCAGGGCCGAAGCTCCAGTTCTTGCCGGCAGGCTTCGAGCTCTGCTGGAGCACCAGGGCATCACCACCAGCCCCAGGTACAGGATCAAGGAAGTCCCGCATCTAGGGCGGGTGGAGTTCAAAGCCGTCGTAGAGATCTTCTTCAGATCCAAAGTCCTCTGCAGACACAAGGGGCCAGCTTTCAGGACCTCTCGCAGTGATGCTGTTGTTGATGCCGCCTAGTAGGCCATCACATCATGGGTTCGTAGCAACAAGAGTCGGTTGCAAAACTTCATCCACTAACTCCTGCCCTACCGGAAGAAGGATCAATTCAAGGCCTATGAGGTAAAGAAGGATATTCCTAGCATGGAGATGGTACACCACCAGGATGCGACAGTGGAGCTAAGCACATGTCTACCGGCCGCTCAGCACAAGATCGAGACTCTCCGCATCCAACTACGGAACACAGACGCCACCATCCGAGGCTACATGAGGATGGTAGAGGGTCAGGCCAGTGACCTCTATGTGTCAGACACAGACACTTGGTTAGCCACCTCCTCAGTCTAGGGTTCAGGCAAGGGGCCCGTAGTGAGCATCCACTCCCCCTTCGGATCTCACAGTTGTTTGGAGTCACCCGAGTCAGTAATAATGTGGCGTTAGTCATCGCTTGTTTGATGATTGATGTGTGTGTTTGTGCATGTTTGGTGGGAGTCATGGGTTGCTTCGGCGCATTGTCCACGACCTCATCTATGTTAAGATAAATAAAATGGTAGCATTTTCCTTCTATCCCTTGTGCATATAATTGGGTTACGTAGAATCTTACTCTCCCTTTTTACCAAACCATCAGATGGTGAACACAAGGAATAGCCAGTGCAATGG
>VSTD030002884.1:0-11391 GCA_008808055.3 Sporobolus alterniflorus
ATGCACCGGGGCTTGCCTCTTGCTCAGGGAAAATGTTAGCATCCATGCAGCTTGATGTTTGTGGACCACTATACACCTGTTGGACTTGCTCCACCTTTGGTATTTCTTTACGATGGCGGGCCTACACATTATGCACATGCGATGATGAATTAGAGGTTGAGATGATTTAAAGAAGATTGGAAATTAATTAACCTGGTTCTGGGGTCTGATGGCTTTCTACATAATCTAGCTTTCTATCATGGGTCTGATGGCTTTGCAGCTCATCTCTCAATCCTATTGACCTCGCCATTTGATTGGATGTTTGGATAGAAAGGGAATGTCCCAATGGGTTTGACCTTTCCTTAATTCTTAACTGATGCACTCCTTCGACTAGAGAGACATGGAGGTAGATGTGCTCCCTTACTCAAATGCCAATGTCGAAAGATGACATCTTACGTCGGTGGAGTAACTTGTCGGAGAGAATGAGCTTCAGTATACGATCAGATACGACACTCACTTGTTTGACCATAAAGGGAGAGGATGTTACATGAGGCACTTTTGAAACCATAACGATATGACTCGGTGATAAACATGCATTAGGGAGTATACATGATAAAAAATGAAGATACATGAGCACTAGCAGGTCGTAAAGCAAAATCTTGGAATGATCATTGTGAAGCTCATGTCAGTCATGTCTTGGAAAACAACATGCTTAAGGTTCAGACATGACTAGTCGTAGCAACGGGATTCCAAGCATGACATCTTTCCCTTCGGTTGCGTACCTCGAATAATACATCATCTGTCGGGAAGAGTGTTATAATTGGATTCTCGGGTCAATTCCGATAGGAAAGGGCATTTTCCATCTTGCAATCCTGGCTGGAGAAGCGCCTGGGCAAAACGGCACAACTCAAGACCGTATTGTAATTTGGACAGTTCATCGACCAGTCAAATGAAACGGTGGTTGGTTTTCCAATACCACAAGAAGACACAAGTTACAAAGAGCTCATGAGGAAGTGTGATAAGACTGCAGTGGTTTCCGTCATGTGAAGAAATTTTAAGGCCCACGAATAAGAAAGGGTGAACCCATCGAGGTAGAATTCGGCATAGTGAGGTCACCGAGAATGAACGACACGAAAGTATGCCACAGTGAGGTCACCGAGAATGAACGACACGAAAGTATGCCACTTGATGGGCCAATGGAGTATGAAGGACCTCCAAGGTGAATCAAAGGAATGAAATTTGATGCAGCCTTTACATATATATGATGAACATCACTGCATACTACTAAAACGTCATGCAAAGTGGTCATCTTCGAATCTATCACAAGATGTCAAACGAAAATGTTGGCACTGACGTCGAATCTGGCTTGACTACGAGCAACAGTCAGAAATTTCAAATCTGAGATTGTTCTAAGGGGAATCTGACCATAATCTGAATACAAGAGTTATACAATACTTTCTCCTCTTTCCATCTATTACTTGCACGCCCAAATACGATCGATGATTTAGAAGTTATGACTCTTCAAAGTTGGCCGGGCTGCTGAAATACTGTTATGGACAGAATTGAGCATCCTGAGAATTCTCGACTTTTGACTCCAATTCAAATGCAATATCAAGAAACCTTAAATACCAACATCATAGCTAATTTTCTCAGTTTTCCGATGGTTATTAAAACACTCTAAAGCGCCTAACAGTTCAGGAGTAATGACTCTGAAAGTTGATGAGTGTCGCTGAAATTTCAGTTTCTGGACAGAACGAGTTGACCTGACTCATTTGAGGTTTGAGTCTAATTCCAAGTGAAAACTGAGGAATCTCAAAATACTAAAGTGGTAGGGGACATCCTAAACTTTCTGACGAGTGGTTAAACTCCAGATTTTGAATTAGAGCGAGAGACTTACGACTGTCAGGAGTTGACGGTAATCTCTGACATGTTTTTAGGTTAAGTCATTTAACGAATGATTTAGAGTGATTCTTTTGGTCACAATCCTTCATTGTATTAATGGTTCTCAAATTCTATTTATTTATATAGTATGAGTATATGATGCCATGACAACATGTTGGTCCTATACGCCCTCACCAAAAGAAAAAATTTGCCAAATATAGTCGGCATACGTATAGTCAGTGGCAAAAACATGTCAATCACCGTGGTTAATGCTACGCGAGGTAACTTACAAAAATTGTAGTTAGTGTACCTACAGAAGATGGATCACAATAGTTAGCAACCTTCACAAATGTCCTTAGAGGCTCAGCACTTATGTGCCCACTCACTCCCATAGGGGACTAGCACTTGTGTGCCCACTCACTCCTAGACTAGTATAAACAACAAAATAAGTCATAGATAACAAAATCAGCACTCACAAACCTAATATTTTTATAAAAGGCACAAACAACAAAATAAGCCTCATAAATGACAAAATAAGTCAAAACAATCCTAAAATCACTTGACATACCTTAGCCAACATATCCGTAGTTACAGAATATAAACACTGTTAGCTTGCCACCTATGAGACTACTATAGTCCTTATCTGGGCATAAACATGTATCCTCACTTGTAACATTTAGTTTTCGCAAATATGGTCGTACGTGATGTATTACACCAGTAATTGCTCCGATGCCAACTATGATGTCACCGTCCTTAAAAAAGACAGTTAGTCATAACCAGAATCTTTATGGGGTGTCATTATTGAAGTAACAATACATAATACATCACATACATAAATAGCCTGAATAAAAATATTAATACAATAGATTCTTGTTTACATCAGAGTAATTAAGTAATAAAGTTTATGAAGTTTCAGAAGCGGAAGCGAAATGAAGCACCACACTCAACGATGTAAGGACGATCATCTTGCCCTAAAGATGATGCACTCAAAGGTGGCTCACGCCGAAGGAAAGAGAAGGAGCATTTGCACAAAATAATAAAGAGGCAAAGCCTGAGCAACTAAAGCTCAGCAAGACTGACCCATCAATATGACCATAAATACCCGACTCCTCATATGCAAGGCTTAAAAGGAGAGCTCTATATCTAAGCACAAACCCACACTATGAGTAAGCCCTTATTTTCAAGTTTTTAACATATAAGCTATGTTAATTAGACTTTAAGCAAAGTAATCCTAAACTAAGCCAAAAAGATAGCAATACAAGTATTATATTGAATCAATTCCATTAAACCACCATGAACTATCATTCTATTAATCTACGTGCTGACAACCACAAACAAGTGGTTACTCATATCTGAGAGTCGCGATGATTTGAATCGATATACACCTATAGGGAAAACCTGATCAATATGCCATACGCATCCCACACTCGATCTGTGTATGACAACCTTTCACGTAGTCATCAACTGAGTTGGACAGATCCTGTGCTCCTGAGAAACAAGTGCTACCGACGCAACCGCCAGCCCGACTGAGTAATTCACGGGTCTCACACCATTTCTCTCCTCTACCAGCCAATGAAGCAGACGGGTAAAGCCAATTATCCATTGACAATCTGCTACATTGGCTTAGTGGGTCCATAACTCTAGTATGTGATCAGTACGTTAAATACTTGCTCGCAGGGGTCAACCCATCGGTCCTTAACCAACACAGGTGGAGGCTACAACCTTGGAGGTACCGGCTTTCCACAACACTCTCCTCGCTCATCCCAACTGACGATTCTCCGCTTTCCCCCTAAGGGCCCCGCCTGGTCTCTAATTAACATCCTCAAGCATAAACCAAACCTCAAAAGTAGATGAGTAGTATACCTACAACAGTTGAGTGGTCTCTGTACCACTCGGCTTCTGGTGAAGTCTATAACTACGCCTAGCAATTGCTAACGACATATAAATATTATTAATGTAAACAAGGATAAATTAGAAGGGTAATCATAATGCAACTACGGTGTCAATCAATTCGTATAAACTTAATGCGCAAGCATACTTAATATAAAGTAGTGATTAAAAGAAAAGCCAAGATGATTGCTGGGATGCACTGGGGCTTGCCTCTTGCTCAGGGAAAATGTTAGTATCCATGCAGCTTTACGTTTGTGTATCACCATACAGCTGTTGGAATTGCTCCACCTCTGATATTTCCTTGTGACGGCAGGCCTACACGTTATGAACAGGTGATGACGAATTAGAGGTTGAGGTGATTTAAAGAAGATTAGAAATTAGTTAACCTGGTTCTGGGAGGCCCTAGATCACACATGAATAATTGATTAAAATTCAAACATGGCAGAGCTAACAATTGATACAACTACTAAACAAAGTAGAATTTGAACATGCAGCTTGGAGAGCAATACACATGCCAAGCTCCACTAATTTAGTATGTATAGAAAGGAAGATAGGAATTTATCATTGTTTTCCTTTTCTGAAATTTGTACAAAGAGATATCATGAATCAAGAGGATTTGAATACAGGACAATGAAGTTCTGGTTCAGGAGAATCAACAAAATTTGTTTCATATTTATCAGAGTTATATTTTATTTGATATGAATTTTCAAATTTCAGAAATGAACAGGTACATAAACAAAAGACATCTTCTTCCCTGAAGCTCCACGGACGTGGCGTTGGCGCTGGGCAGGCCGGGCTACACAGTGAAGGAATGAAGCAACCTCGTTGGAGAGAAGTGGCTCAGGGGCTGCTCCGGCAACCAACGACGGTGGGGCCCGGGTGCGGTGTTGCGGCAATGGCAGACTCCATTTGGCGAGGACTTAGGCTCGGCAGTGTCCCAAGCTCTGGTTCCGTTCCGAAGCAGAAACAATGTTCGTGTTTAGAAGGTCGGAATAGGTGGAGGCCGTCAGGGAGGAGCTCGGTGTCGGGGCCGCGGCCCTCGAGCGGCGTCGAATGGCGGCGACCGGTGCGGCTCACGTTGAGTTGGGCTCAAGCTTCGAAGGCAACGACAGTCGGCGTGGCTCACAACGTTGGGTGGCTTGAGCTCCTGGCGTCGACTACCAATGCGGCGTTCGGGTGGCCGGCGGCGCTGCTCGGCGGTGGCGCGGCCTGTGTTGCGCGTGGCAGCGCCCCGGCGTCGTGGACGGGAGCAGAGGACGTGGCGAGGGTGCTCGGCGCATGACAATGGCGAAGAGGCTCTGACCACAGCTGCTAGGCGCACGGCCGGCGCGGTGCTTGGCTTGGTGAGAGGCGAGGCCAAACGGAAGAAGCTCGAGCTCGGCAATGCCACGCTGCTCAAAGAGAATGGGAGTGCGGAGATGCTTAAGGCAGTGCTTCGTTGAACGCAACACGTGACAGCAGTGGGAAGAGGTGGCTTGGCGCGGAGCGGCTTGGAACCGAGTGGCGTACGCATGGTCGGAGCAGCAGCGGTCAATGGTGCAGAAAAGCAGTGCAGCAGCAGTGCTGGCCGTCAGGCTATCTTCATGCAGAGCCTAAAACTCAAAATGATGCATGAAGTCTACTGTAGCACATCCAAATTCGTCCAACTGATACTCTAATCATCACCTATTTTCGGTTTCGTTTCTTTTGTAATAAAAAAATGGAGAGCTACCAAAATGTTTCGGTGGCGACGAGTCATGCTAGGTGGAGTGGCATGCCGACGGGGTAGAGGCATGGCTCCGGTGGCGGCACTTCATCCGGGGATGGCGGAGCTCACCTTGGCCCAGTGGCAAGATGTTCGGTGAAGAACGTCGAGGCTTCAGCGGCTTGGACATGGCCGTTGAAGGGGAAGATGTCGAGGAGGAGCTCCGGTGGATGGCAGCGCCGGGCGAGACCACCACGAGGACGAGGACGGCGAGATGAACCTGTTTTGGTGTTTCCCGGCCTCAGAGAAGCAATAGAGAGGGCCGGTGTCGACAGGGGTGACGGCGATGTGGTGGAGCTCGGAGGTGGCTGGAGGCGGCGTCCCGTGCGGGGTCCTAGGTGGTGGCGTCCTCGGAGGCGTCGAGCGGCTCAAGGAGGTGGAATGGTGGCTTGAGCCGGAAGGAAATAGGTCTTCTATTGGAAGACAATCTCACCTATTTCGCTGTATATGCCGCAAAAAGGGTAATATGACTTCTCTTCGGTTTGAGATAGCCTCAGGGAAGGCCAAGTGGGTGCCGGGGGAGGATGACAGGCAGGTCCCATTGAGATTTTCCTTTTCCCACGAATTTCTTGGTGGCATAAAAATTCATCACTTTGAAAAATGAAAGACCACATCTCCTGGACTTCAAAAAGTATGAAACATTTTATGGAGAAAGAATGGAAGAAGAGGGAAAGTTTTCCTTTCTGGCTCAAATTCAAAATCGGCATGGATTTTGAATTAAAAATCCTGGAATAAACCAATTTTTGGAAATCGGTTTGAATTTTTAACATTATTAATGGACTTGGTAAAATATCCAGAACTTCACCAAAATTCCTTCCTTCTATGATCTTCAAGACTGTAAATTTAGATGACACTACTTACATTGAAGGAATAGAAGTTTCTTTAGAAGCCCTAATTTTATGAGTATGTAAATAGTTCAAATTTGAATTCAAAGGGCCTAGACACATAGGAACTTTGTGCTCACCAATTTAAATCCACCAGTGAACCAAGTTGGACAAGGAGTGATCCATGATGGTCTAAAAACATTTCTCTTCCATCTGAGTGACATGCATACACTAACTCCCAAGATTGAAGAAGATATTAGATTTCAAAGAGGGCTAAGCGTTAAGTAATTTATGGAAATTTTCTAAGTCTACAGAATCTGATATCGTATAGTTATGTTTCAACCTCTGAAACAAATGCTTACTGACATTGAAACGTTTTTTTTTATTTTTGTGATGGCAGGACGGATCATAAGGATTAAATGATATTTTGGGATCAAAGAAAAAAATCAACTTCATAATTTTCCCAAAATTCCTGGACTGAGCCATCAGGACCATGATCACAGGAGTTTGAACTTCACTCTTTTCATTTGAATTTGATTTCAAACTTCGATGACTTGATTAGCCCTTCACTTAGGAATTAATTGCGGCTTAAGGAACTTAGTTAGGGTTTCCGTAACACAGGGTGTTACATATAGCCTTCCTGCTAAGTAGAGAGGGGTGGCCATGACTAGCTGCTTAGTGGTAACATTCCCTCCCTTAGTATGAATCATGTAGGGAGTGCTTGTATGTTTAATGATCAATTGACACTTACGGGTGCATGCTTTACTAACGAAGTCATGAGTAGCACCAGAATCAAAGAGAATGATGATGGGGTATTCATTTAAGGAAAACGTACCCATGAGGAGATGTTCACCCTCAGGAATATCCTCCATGGCGGTATAGTTGAGGTGGCCATGAGTTGTGTTCTTCCTTGGAGCAGTGTACTCTCAAGAGAAGTGGCCAGCACGACCACAGTTGATGCAGATGGTGGCAGAGGTGGCTCTAGTAGTCAGTGCCATAGGTAGGCACAACACATGCAGTGGTGGTGGCAGAGCCCTCGGTGCTGCCTGCTGGTGCGGGCACGGATGTGGACGGGAAACCCATTGCTGCTGAGCTAGACGGGGAGTCCATCGTTGATGCTGATGTTGACGAGGTGGGTTGGTGGGGCGGGAAGGATGCACCGCCCGATACTTTGGCGGAGCACTACCGGATGGGGCTGCCATAACCTTCTTCTTCTTGCCCTCCTTGTGAGCACGAATGGCGTTGTCTGCTATAAGGGCATTGTTGAGGAACTCAAGAAAGGTGCCACAAGTGCTGAGCGATAGATGCTCCTTGAGCTTGGTAGATAAGACTGTCATGAAGCTAGCCTTCTTCTTGTCATCGGTATCAACTTGTTGAGGCGCATATTGTGTCAAGTGGTTGAACAATTTGGAGTAGTCATGGATGGATCTTCTGCCTTGCCTCAAGTCCATGAACTCTTGATGCTTGGTTAACATAATGTCCGCTGGAATGTGTTAGGCCCTAAATGCTTCACAGAACTTAGCCCACTGCACTTGATGGTTGGCTGGCAGAGCGGCAGTGAAGTTGGCCCACCATACCCTAGCATTTCCCAATAGTTGCTGCAATGTAAAGAGTGTCTTCTAGGGTTCGGTGTAATGAAGGAGCCCAAACTTGGACTCAATGGTACAAAGCCAATGATCGACCTCAAGTGGTTCTCCAGCTTCAGCAAAGGTTGGTGGGTGGGTTGCCATGAAATCCGCATAGGTGGTCAGAGCCTATCCTTGGGCATTCCTTGCCCCATTAGCGCCATGAGCGGAGTTGTTCATGAGTTGGTGCAGCAGTTCGGTCTGCTCATCCATCGACTTAAGGATGGAGGTGATGGCATGAGCCAAGGTTGGCTGTGGCGGTGGTGAAAGTTGCCTAGAGGGGGGGGGATAGATAAAACCTGAAATTTGCACCCTTTAAAAGCAATTAGCCTATTAGAACCGGTCTGACCGATATACCAAACCGATCTGACCGGTTAGTATAAACTTAAGCTGTTATAACAAGATAGACAGTCTAGTTTACAAAAAATATGCGATGCCCTTCTAGATAAACATAGAGATAGATATACACAATATCTACTAAGCAATAAAGCACATTATAAGATATAGAGTGAAAGCACAATAGAACTAGTAAGTAAATTGGAAGGCAAAGCAAGGGAGACATAAGGATTTATTTACCGAAGTTCAGAATCACCAACCCATGATTCTAATGTCTTCGTTGAGGAAGCTTGAGTTCCTCACAAGGCCAACTCCAAGTTGGGTCTTTTTCAACCACTTTTCTCAATCCACTAACTTGCTTCCTTCCTTTCGGAGGCGAAGCCAACCTTCATAAACTTTTCCAAGTCTCACCACATGCTTGGGAGCTCTAGGGTGATGCCTAACCATCTAGGAGGCTTCACCTCTAAGAGTAACAAATGCTTCACGGATGCTTGACGCAGCCCAAAGTGCTCAAGGCTTGAACTCAAATGGCTCACACACAAAACTCTCACCCAACACTAGAATCCTCCACAAAGTACTTGGATCTCACAAAGAGTGGTTGGAAGAGCTCAAGAGGCTGTAGAAATGTTATGCAAATGGTCAAGAACCAATAACCCACGGGAGAGGGGGTAGACTGCCTTTTATAGGAATCTAGAAAAACTAGCCATTGGAGCCGTCAGAGCAAACCGGTCAGACCAGTAGAGTGACTCAAAATTGGCTTAGGCCACTCACTGATGAAAACCCTCTCAGATGATAAGTTTGGGTTAGGATCCAGACATGTCCAGAGAAGGGCCAGACAAGTCCGTTGGTGTTCAAATTCCAACGGTCATATAGTTCACCAGACATGTCTGATCCAAGACTGGACATGTCCAAAAAACATCTCTAGAATCCGGTAAAGGGACCAGACAAGTCTAGTGGACCGGACTTATTTTAGAACAGGTACAACCAGTCTGACCAGTGTGCAATACCGGTCTAACAGGTAGGATAGATTTCAGCACACTCTTGAAATTTGGTTTCCTCTCATCACTCTTCAAATCTCTCTGGGTTTTGAGCACTTTGGTTTTATCAAGATCACCTTGTTGCATCCCTCTTTATAGTATGGTGACCTACACTCAAGAGATAAATAAAAGACATAAGAATAAGCTTGAGCTTGCCATCTTGATTCTTCTTTGAGCCACTTTTCACCTTTGTCTAATCTTGAGGGTATCAACATGATCTTGAATTGAGGGACTTTGCCTTGAGCCGGAGACAATGGATTTCTTTGAGTTATACAATTGAGACGTCTCTTCTTGTCCAAGTCTCCTTATTTTCTTGATTCAACAAATATTAACACTTAGAGATTTGTAGCTCTACATGACATGATTGATATCTCAAACTCAAACATCCACTTGCCTCTTCTCCATCACATCCGGTACCTCAACGCCAAGTCTTCCACTTGCTCTTCACCGATGTATGGTTCATCATGGCCAAGCCATTGTTAATTCTTCTTTAATCACCATCATGATCCACACAACTCTTGTGTCTTCAATCAGCATACATTGATAGTCGTAATCAATTCATTCTCTTCTTTCTCACTTGATGAAATTCTTCTTATCTTCATGACGTTAAAGATATGCAAACATATTGGCCATAACGTATATCTTGTCAAATGGATTGCTTCAATATACTCTTACGATATTTTTCCTATTTCACACTTAGCAAAACTTCTTAGCTCTTTAATCGTTTTATCATTTAAGCATCAAAACCCACAAGGGGGCCTAGATGCACTTTCAATCTCCCCCTTTTTGGTGATTGATGACAACCCGATTGAAGGTTCATAGATGATATTCAATAAGGTTTTTGTAACATCCTGTGTTACGAAAACCCTAATCCCCGCTATTAACAATTGATTAAGTGCTAATGCGCTCCTAAATCCAAAAGTGGAACTTAAAAATCAAGTTTAGCTTTCAAACCATCGCGAAATTAATTCAAATCCCACTTTCGAAAGGAATTTAGATTTCTGATTCACTTTTGTTGGGAATTTAATTTTCCTTACAATAAGGTGTAACAAGGAAACTGTTGGACAAGTTTCACCAAATTCCAAATTCCCAAGAATTTCTAATTAAGTTTTTCTTGGTTCCAATTAATAGAAGCTTCTCAGAATTTTAGTTCAAAATCCATTGCAAATGTGACAATGTTTATTTAAGGAAAGTTCTTCCTTGTCTCATGTACTTTCCATCCATATTTTATTTCAAAATTTTAGAGTACAGGAAGGCCCCATTTGGATCGTATCAAATTTTGGGTGTGTTTGAATCAAATTTGGATTATTTTGAATTCGTTTGAACTCACCACTGTGTCGTCCGGGCCGGCCTGTCAGCCGGCGCAACTACCCGACACTGTGGCCATGGCCCACCGGTTAGCCCCCCGGGCTCCCCTGTCCGTGCGGCACGGTGCCGCCAGCACCCGACGACTGAGGGTCGTTGGCGGCCGCCCGCCGCCTCTCTTTCCTTCTCCCTCCTCCATGGGGACACCGACCTCAGACCCCCCTTTCCTCTACCCCCCGCGCCATTAAAAAGGGCGTCGCCCGACACCGTCGCGCCCCTTTTTCTACTCCCTCTGTTCTCCCTTCGAAGCGCACCACGAGCACCCCTCCCCTTTCCTCGGCCTCTCGTCCACGCTGGTGGCCGAACTGCCGCCGCCCCTCGCCGTATTTCAAGCCACCGCCGCTGCCATTTCCCCCTCCACGGTGAGCTCGACCCACACGCTCCTTTCTCCTCGGCCGGGTGGTCCCTCACCTCCCCCGTCTCCTCTAGCTGCAGGACCTCATCGTCACCCTCTCCGGCCACCGGACCTCACAAATTTTCTGTTTTTCCATTTTCCTTTATAATTCCAGAAAATCATGTAAACTTCTAAAATGCATAGAAAATATAATAAAACTCAGAAAATACAAAATATATTTCTATATAATCCTTTTTAGTATATCTTTGTCATAGGCTTGACCAAATTCTATTTTGCGTATTATTGCATTGTAGAAAATTGCAATAAATCAAATCTTGAAGTAATTAATTGCAAAGATCTATAAATATCTAGATAT